>JZSA01001121.1:0-305375 GCA_000956155.1 Cotesia vestalis
CCTCAAAGTTTGGACTCTTAATTTTTATGTGAAGTAAAAAATATGTAAAAAAAGTACCACAAAGAAAAAAGTATTTTTCATCAAAAAAACATGTATTTCGAGTCAATTTTTTTTTTTAAATTTCGCCTGTTCCTAAACTATGATGTTCATGAAAACTATTATTTATGGTATATTGAACGCTCTTCACGGAGAAAATGAAGTAATAGCAATTACTATCTAGTCATGGTAAAATTTTCTACCGTCAACATCTAAATTATTATTTAATAGTATTATCTTCTAATTTTGGAACTTATTATTTTGATTATTAATAGTCAGTACTGGGATCATTCAAACACTTCTCTAGTTTTCGACAACTTGACTAAAAATATGCTTTTAAATTATAATTTAAATTGTTATTTTAAAAATGAAATTGAGTATCAAGGTGTTTTATTAAAACTAAATAAAAGAACAATTAAACAATTAAAATTTTGTTGTGCTGAAATTAATCGAATTTTATTATATAAGTTTTAATTTTAAATTTAAATTGACGCTTCAATTACAGCTAGTGTCATCTGCCGGATGTGACTAGTTGCATCACACTACCGACAATTTTCCATGGCGTTATGTTGGAAATATGGAAATGTATTTCTTTCTGAATATGCTAAAGTGAAAATAGCATATTACGCCTTAAAACTATTGAATATACCATGCTACTAATTTTAATTTAAAAAATTGCATCTATGATATTTAAGGGTCGACTGTAGTAAATGTATTTTCAAAAATTTTCTTTTTTTAATTACTTCTTTGAATAATTCGAAAATTGGGTAATACAAAACTTTTGCTAAAGTTAATGATCTCTTTTTGAAAGCAGTTTATTTTGTTTGATTCCAAAATTTATTTAAGCCGTAGTTAGAATAATAAAATTTTTTAAAATACAGTTACTATAGCCTATTCTTAAATTAACTGATATATGACAATTTTTTGGATTTTTATGAATTATCAGATGTCTGCTGATTTCAGTATCTCATATTGCATCCAGCAGAAGTTTTTGAAATTAGTTTTTTTTAAACGAGTAACCGTTAAAAAAAATATCTTTCTAAAATTTTGCAGTTTTTTTTTCATTTTGAAATTGCAAATTAAATTTTTTTTTTTTTTTTTTTTTTTTTTTTTTTTTTTTTTTTTTTTTTTAAATATAAAAACTTATTTGTCTAAGACAATTCTAGAAATCCAAGGAATCATTGAAGTGAACATTTCGCGTTTTACAATAAGTACAGTCGGACTTCGTTGTAAGGCTATTAATTTCTTATTCAAACTATCGCGATGCCTGATTCATAAAAAAAATAGGAAATAGTCCTATAATGAGGCCCGAATGTAACAAAGAAAAATTTAATAAAAACTAACAAATTTTTTTGTTGCTTGGAATACTTTCAAGACCTGAAAAATTTCGATGGTTAATCATTCGATTAATTACTTTTTTATAAATAAAGCTATTTCTGATGAAAAAAATAAAGAATTTAGTACCAGCTTTATGAAAATTAATTTAGCAGATACTTGATCATTTTAAGAATTTTTGCAACAAACAAATTATGGCAAAAAAAATAAGAAAAAAAAACTGACATGTAGAAATTAAAAAAAATACAATTTTTTAAAAATAATTTTTCGGAACAAATTTATTGGTTAAAAAAAACTAAAAAATAAGCAAGTGACTGCTAACTTTAATGTCATAGCAGCTTTTGAGAAGTTCTGATGAAAATTAACTTACCTGATAGTTGATAATTTTAAGAATTTTTGTAACAAATAAATTATGGCAAAAAAAATTGACATTCAGAAATTTTAAAAAGCTACAAATGCAATTTTTTAGATATAATTTTTTGGAGCAAATTTGTTGGTTAAAAAAAAATCAAAAAATTGTCAAATGACAGCTAACTTTAATGTCATAAAATTCTGCATCATTTAATCCTCAAACTTAGAGCCAATTTTTCAATTCAGGATAAAATATTGTCTAATTCAAATTTATTTTATGTGTAACATATGTAGATTAATTACTTTTTTATAAATAAAGCTATTTCTGATGAAAAAAATAAAGAATTTAGTACCAGCTTTATGAAAATTAATTTAGCAGATACTTGATCATTTTAAGAATTTTTGCAACAAACAAATTATGGCAAAAAAAATAAGAAAAAAAAACTGACATGTAGAAATTAAAAAAAATACAATTTTTTAAAAATAATTTTTCGGAACAAATTTATTGGTTAAAAAAAACTAAAAAATAAGCAAGTGACTGCTAACTTTAATGTCATAGCAGCTTTTGAGAAGTTCTGATGAAAATTAACTTACCTGATAGTTGATAATTTTAAGAATTTTTGTAACAAATAAATTATGGCAAAAAAAATTGACATTCAGAAATTTTAAAAAGCTACAAATGCAATTTTTTAGATATAATTTTTTGGAGCAAATTTGTTGGTTAAAAAAAAATCAAAAAATTGTCAAATGACAGCTAACTTTAATGTCATAAAATTCTGAATCATTTAATCCTCAAACTTAGAGCCAATTTTTCAATTCAGGATAAAATATTGTCTAATTCAAATTTATTTTATGTGTAACATATGTAGATATACTGACTATAATCATTTTATTTTGGATTAAAAAACTGGCCCTTCAATCATAAAATTTCTAAAAATAGATTCAGCGTTGCCCAGTTGTTGAAAGAAATAAAAGAAATTTAAAGCCTCTGACTCATCTTATTAAATATTTTTATACGTTTGAATAATATCTCCTTGAGAGCTTTCTTTGGTTATCCATCAGAGGTCTTATACAATTTCACTATACTCATTTAGCGATTTGATTATTATTTATAAACTACGGTATATGGATAGTGTCGTTGAGTGTGTGGAAACACTTTTTTCGTAGTTTATAGTAATGGTTTAATTTTAATACAAGTAACAATTAAAGTATTATTAAATTAAAAGCTTTGATGGATAACAGTCTCAGGACAATAACAAAATTTAAGAAAATAAAAATTTCTTTATTATTAACGTCTATATTATATATAAAAATTTAGCACACCACAAACGCAAATAGAAGCAATACAGGTTTACTTTATTATTACTTAAATATTGTTTTGTTAAAATTGACTTGAGTTTTATGCCAAAAATGAAAATTTTAATTGATTATATTAAAAGATATGTGTTATAAATACTAATAAAATCAATCTTTGAATTAAAATATAATAGAAAAGATTAAAGTATATTTATAAATCAGTATTTAAGTTAATATCCTTGAAAAGTATTCCTGGTTTTTCGGGTCGAGTATTATATCGTTGTTTTTAATAAGTTTGAGCGATGTCAAAATCTGATTTACCGAAATTAGTGACAGCTTTGTTTACATTCAAAGGAAAAAATAATGATGAGGTAAAGTTCAATCACTAAATGAATTTTTTTTCGTAAAGTAATAAAATTTTACTGAATTTTAGTTGTGCTTCAAAAAAGGTGATCTCATTATTATTACACAAACGGACGATGGAGGTTGGTGGGAAGGTACATTAAATGACAAGACTGGCTGGTTTCCATCAAATTATGTCAAAGAATATAAATCTCCTGGTAATTATTCAATTATTTTAATTCTTGCACTTTTATCAATTAACTAATAAAATTAATTATCTTGACACAGAATCTGGACATTCCTCTACAAAATCATCACCAGAAAAAACGAATCAGGAGCTTCCCGTTTATCAAAGAGTTAATCGAGATATCGTACTAAAAGATTTGGCTGATTCTGAGAAAGCTTTTATCGCAGAACTACAGAGTTTTGTTAATACTTTTTTGGAACAATTAGAAATAAGTAATATGTAAGTAATTTATTAAAAGCTTAATTTTTATCTTATTTGCAATTTTCTGGTGAGCTTATAACTTTAAACTTTCTATCGTAACAATTTTTAATTTAGACAAGTCAGAATTAAATTTTTATAACTTGATCGTATTTATTTGCATCTGCAAAAGATAATTAAAATTAAATAATTTTAACTAAATTACTTGTATTTTACAGATTGAAAAAAGAAGAGTATAAACAATTGTCTGGTAATATATATGAAGTTTTAGAAACTCATCAAAGATTCTTAATAAATCTTGAAGCTGCAGTAGCTCAAGGGCCAGATAGCAAAGTAGGAAATTTGTTTTTATCAGTAGCACCTAAATTTAAGTCAGTTCATATGGCTTATTGCAATGGCCACCCACAAGCCGTTTGTATTTTGGATAAATATCGTGATGAACTAAATGAATTTATGGAACGTAATGGATCTGCTACTCCAGGAATTTTAGTTTTAACATCTGGCCTTAGTAAACCATTCCGCCGGCTAGAAAAATATTCGCATATGCTTCAAGAATTAGAAAGATATACTGGCAAAAATCATTCTGACCGTGGTGACACTCAACGCAGTGTATGTGTTTATCGCGATATTGCAGTAAGTTTATTTATTTATTTATTTATTTTCTAGCATACAGGTCTATAAAGATGCAAGAGCATCTGTACATAGAGCTAGATATTAGATAAATTATCCTATATTATACAGAATATTTAAGAATATATATAAAAAATACAAAATGCATAGATAGTTTAAGAAAATACTAATATTGCACAAATTTCTTGTACTATTACAATGACAGATTCTTGATCCAATCTTTTATCTTATGGTTTAGCGTTTTTTTTTTACTATAATTAAATGTCTTAAGATTATTAGGTAAAAGGTTAAAATATTTTATTTTAAAATAGTAAGCGTTCTTTACGCGAATTCTTTTTTTAATTTTAGGTAGAGATATCGACTTAAATCTAGTTCTAGTTTATTCAGCATTGTATTGATCTTTACACTCTTGATAATAACCCATCAGGGCTTTTACACTAAAATATTAAATAAATATTTTTCGTTGGCATTTATAATTTGTTTTATATTAAACAGGAACGATGCACAAGTCTCAGAAAACAAAAAGAATTAGCACTGCAAATTTTGACAAGTGGTATTAAAGGATGGGAAGGTGAAGAATTAACTTCACTTGGAGAAATCTTACACGTCGGACCAGTAACAGTACTAGTTGGAGTAGAAAGACGTGATCGATATTTTGTTCTATTTCCCACGAATTTATTAGTCCTTAGCACAAGTTCTAGAATGAGTTCTTTTATATATGAAGTAGGAATAACATTTTTCATTTTCTATAATGACGATCATTTATAAAATAAATTTATTTATTTATTTATTTTAATAATACAGGGTAAACTTCCAATAACTGGCATAAATGTTATTCCAATAGAAGACACAGAAGATATGAAAAATGTTTTTGAAATTTCTGGCCCGATGATTGAAAGCATAGTAGTGTTATGTGCACATAAAGAAGAACGCAGTCACTGGATTGAACTATTAACTCAGGATCAATCATCTAATTTGCTAAAATCATCATCAATGTCTAATGTGAGTTACACCAATAGTCCATACAGTCGTTTATCGAGATTTTACGCGAAACTTGTAAGAAAAAAAATTATTCACCCTGAATTGGTGAAAAAACTCCTTTACCGGCAGTATTCTTATAAACCTGATTTAAGTGCTGTTAAAATGAGAAAATGTAAAGTATGGTATACAATTTATCCTACCCAAAGTGATGAATATTTCACAGATGATGATTCCGAAAAATTTTTTGAAAAATCACCCGTTCAGAAAGAGAAACCTCGAGCTTTATTAAAATCTTCAGTAATGTTAGATGTTCGATATACTTTAGAACCTAGCAATGTTAGCGACTTAGAAAATAATTTATCTTTTTCTGGTTCATCGGCATCTGTTGGAAACTATGAAACTAAACGTCAAAATTACAAACAATCTAAAAGTGATACATACCAAAGTTTGCCAAGTACATTTCCTTCACATAAAGCAGAATCTAGTTTAAGATATCATCATAATTCAGATAATGACAAAGAATTGAAATATTTGAATTTATCGTCAAAAACTTGGAAATCTATTGAAGCAACACGTCAAGTTGATTGTGCAAGTCCAGAATTTATTTATATTAACCACTTATCGTCACAAGTTACAGGTGTTTCTGAAAATTCTTTAGATACCAATGCAATTAGTTGCAATTTATTACCTATAACAAGTGTTTATTCATCAGATTCAGGTATGGCTGATAGTTATCACATGCCATCAACAGAACTTACTTCTAGCTATAAATATTATTCAACCAAGTCAAATAAATATGTTGATAAAGTTCAAATATCTTGTCATGAAAGTGAAAATGATGAACATAATTTTGAACATCAATGTATTTGTAGTTCACCATTCGGCTCAACTCCTAGACGGAGTGAACAGTCGGGTCAATCTTCTGAAAGTGTTGATGAAAGTATTATTGTTTATACAACATTAATAGGCAATGAAAATGCTAACAATTGCATTGCAAATATAAATCCAGAAAGTAAGAGCAATAAAGAAGCTTCAAAAAATGATAAAAACAATATTGGTTCCTGCAAAAATCTCGATGATTGCAATAAACGATACACCGTACCTGTAAAATTGGAGTCTAAAAATATTTATGAAAAAGTTAAAAGATCCGCAGTTCAAAGGCCAAAAGTAATCCATGTTGATGTAAACGAAAGTGAAAAACCTGTTTTTACCTCTGGACTTTATGCACACTGGTGGCTCAAGAAAGCGATACCCATATCCGAAAGCACAAACCAAGGCAAGCTTCCATGGCATGGCTGTTTTTCTCAGTTCAAAATTTTGATCATAGTTTTTTGTAACCGATCGATCTCATTACTAATAGCCATTCATCTACATTATATTTTATGCTTATCAGTGCACAGCCATGTTGTGTGAAGTTATGCTTCTGCATTGATATTTATTTTTACTAACATTAACGTTCATACGTTATGAAAATATTACGTTCTAGTTTTTTGATTCTCTAGAATAGATATCAAAATTTAGGTGAAACTTTTTATGAATTAATGTTTTTTAAATTAACTATTTTATTAATATTTTTACTTTTTAACTTTTTCTTATTTTTTTTTTTTAATTTTTTTTTTCTTTTTAATACAACAGACGAACCATCAATCAATCGGGAAGCTACAGAAACCACTCCCGGAATCCTGTTCGTCACTAAAGACTAAAACTCCTTGGGGTCTAGCGTCTTTACGTCCAGCACCTCCAATTTATTTGAAAGCTTTTAATAAGTCTGATAATATAGAACTTAGTCGCTCACCACGAGCTGCAAGTAAATATCTAACTGTTTAATCAAAATGGTTTATAATTTTAGTAAAATAATTTAATTTACAATTATTATTCGAAAATTACAGGTGAACGTCAATTTGAAGATGATGCAATTATATTAAAAATTATTGAAGGTTACTGTGTGACCGTCAACGCAAGACTTACTGTTCATCCTGGTAACTTATAAATTATATACTAGTCTTATTTCATGAATGCATTAATGAAATATTGTGTTTTTGTGGGAAAAATAATTTTAACTTCAGAATTAGCTATGAGGAATTTAAAATATTTATATAAATAAAAATTATTTTAAACGTGTGAAATTAACAATCGCATATAAATTTCAGCTGTGATAGATAATGAACCATCTAACAAGATATGTGATAGCATGTCAGTTGTTAATAGTAAAATTGGAATTTCGGATTCTTGTGATGACAGGTATGTACTAATAACATACGAAATTAATCATTTTTATTAGAGTCAATAGACCAAAAGCTAATTCTGAAGTTAAGTTATCGATATCTATAATAAAAGACTGATTTACTGTCTATAGGAGCTTATCGCAGACAGTGGAAACCCTAAAGAATCAAGTTGAGACTTTGCAAAACCAAGTATCACAACTTACTAAGCTATTAGATGAAGAAAAACAGTCACGACTGTTACTCACTATTGCGATGAAACGGATTGGTGCAATGGATAATTTTGTGTCTCTATAGGTGCATTAAAAATAGTTTTTATTGTATTTTGTGCCTTACTATTAACATAAAATTTGTGTTGAACTACTAAATAAAATTTATAATTCATTACTTTACTTATTAAAGATCTCAAATAAGTCTTCCATTAATTTTTTTAATTTCATTTAAATAATGAAAGTAATGAATTGTAATTTTGTTAAATGACATCTTAATTTTTAAAAAATTGTAAAATCAAACATTAAAAAATTTGTATATTTTATTTTTGAAATTAATTAAATATGACTTTATATCTTGTATAAATGTTAGAGAGAATATCGCGTGCTTAAAGCAAAAATGGTGCATTGCTACAGGTTAGTAAGGATCCATGCTAAAAAAGGCGCGTGAAAAATTTTTTTTTTGTAATTTCTCTTAAAATCACTTAAAACATAAAGATATGTAATAGTATTTTACACATCTAGGGCAGTAAAATAAGAAATGTCTCAGATCACATGTAATTGTTGTCCGAGGCGAAGCCGAGGTCAATAAACATGTGATCTGAGACATTTCTTATTTTACTTCCCTAGATGTGTAATATACTATTACTAATCAATTTCTTTTTTTAAAATAGTAATCACTGGTATTTATTAATTAATTTGAAATAATTTAATAGGTTATTCGGATACACCAATTATTGACAGGTTAAAAAACTGATTGATCTAATTATTGACATAACTTAATCCCAATTATTGACACCTATACTGCGCATTCGTCGAATTATCTGCTTATTCATATTTATCGAAACTTATTGTTAAGTGATCAATTTTATTCAAGCTTATTAATAATAATTTCCATAAATGATTAATTACTTTTAAAATATAAAAATTAATTTAAAAATGATTTATTTAATCGGAAGAGTTTCAAACTCTTACAGTAAATTTTTTATATTAAAGTAAAAAAAAGGCGTCATAGCGCTGTCGAATGGATGCAATATATGTGATTCAACTTGAAAATTATCAACTAGTTATTGACACCCATTCTTTAAATATTATGAAGCATACAATTAATTTCGATTATTCAATTTTATAAATTTTTCATGTATTGTATCAAAAAAAAAAAGATATTAGATGAAGAACTTAATTTAAACTCGGTATTTAAAAAAAAAAATGCTTCTCTAATCAAAGTTGTTAAGAAAATAAATGTTCGTAAGCTTTAGAAAGAAATTTCGATAAAGCTTCACATAACAAGACAAATTAAATCTAAAAAATAGTCTAGTACACAAAGCTCATTTATTACAAAAAGGGGCAAAATGAAAAGAATTGTTAAGTTTCGCAGTTACTCAGTTTCTAGATATAAAATTCATATGAATAAAATTTTTTTTAACTACTACACATTTTTTTTCTTTTAAAATTCATTAAAAATGCAGTAAAAAAAAATGGAAATATCAACTTATCATAGAGCAAAAAAAAAACCGAAGATGTGACAAAAATGGAGCAAGAGGGTATGGAAATCATACCTAAATGAACCTGTTATTAATGTTTTTTTAATTTGAATTTGATATAAGAATTTTAAAATAATTTTCAAATAGAAATAAATTAATGCAATGACGCATATTTTGCAATTTTAAAAAAATATTTTTAATTGTAATTTTAAAAGAGTGTATGTATAGTTAGAATACGCCTCTTTGACTTTACCATTTTTTTTTAATTTTGAGGCTAAAAATAAGCATTTTAATGAATTGCTTAGAAAAAAATTTGTAGGCCGTTCTAGCTTTAGGTCATAAAATTTTTAAATTCCTAAATCTAAAAGAGCGTAAAATTAGAGACATACGCCCTTTTAGCTTTAGAAAATCAATGTTTCATCTTTAGGTGAGGAATATGTCTACGAGCCGATTGATGATGAAAAATAATGCGCTCTTTTAGCTTTGCAAAGCTAAAAGGGCACACAGATTGCTAAGCGCCCTTTAATTTTTTGGCACGCGATATGTCTCGTAATTTTTTTCAAAAAATGACATTACAAATTATAGAATAAAACAATTTAAGTACTTATCTATATTTTTTTTTTTTAAAGAAAGATTCAATTATAAGAAATAATTTATTTACGAAATATAGATAATTATGGAACATAAATATATCAAATTCCATGTTGACTTAGAGACAAAAGTGATTATTGAATTACAACTTTTAACGTATTTTAGTATTTCTTTGTACTAAAATATTTTGCAGTATATATCTCGGATTGATTTAAATTGTTTATAAAATCTGGTATATATTGTGCGAATTGAGAAATTTATCATAAAAGTAATGGTTTAAGTAGAATACAAATCTTGTAGTACATCGTGATTGAGTTTTCAATCTTATTCTTATTACATAGAATTGATGTTATTCTACTGTGATAATAAAAATTAATCTTGTTATAATCGTATTATATTATTAATAATTTAATAATTACGAACCTTCTTACTGTGACCATTAGAATAATTTATCATTTCTTTACAAAAGTTTATAAACAATTTATTCATATAAAACTAAGAATTGGGATTAGACGTTGAAATTTGAACTGATGCACCAGTTGCCGAGGCTAACGGTTGCGTTGATCTAATGTTCGATCTTCCATGAAGGTGCTTATTTTTTATACGATCTAATTCATTAACTCTGCTTCTGGCGTGTTCCAGCCTATGCCAAGCCATTTGTAAAACTTTCTGGCTCGCATAACCTGATCCTTCGTGTGGTTGACCTAATATAGTAATTTAAAAACTTTATTTTTGGCTTATGTGAAATTTTTAAATGAAAAATAATTTGGCAGATGTTTGATAATTTTAAGAACTTTTTCAACAAATAAATTATGGCAAAAAAATTAGAAAAAAAATTGACATGTAGAAATTTCAAAAAATAAAAAATGCTATTTTTTAAAAATAATTTTTTGGAACAAATTTAATTGTTAAAAAAAAAACTTAAAAATAATCAAGTGACTGCTAACTTTAATTTTTAAATAAAAAAAATTTAAACATACCAGTAGAAACTTGAGTAAGATAATTGATTTGTTCACTTAGTTTTGATTCAACAGTGCTTAATAATTTTAAAAATTGATGGGTTTGAGCTTCAGCTTGTTTAACACTTGATTTTTCTTTACTAAGTTCGACAAACACTTGACCTATAAAAAATATTAATTTATTTTATATTATCATTGAATAAACTACCATAAGTTTTGTTATGAAATTCTTACCGGCACTTTGTAAACAATTGATAATATCTTTTTCAATTAATTCTAAAATTTGAATGCGTTCCATCGGCGGTGTCATGATTGGATTGCTTTTTTTTATAAATGTTTAACAACGAATTTATTCTGTGATCATTTAATATGCACGTTAACAGTGTAATTAGTGAGCTGTAGTACAGAAATTGGTTTTTAACCTAAGAAATATATTTTCATCCTGTCACTACAAGAACCATAATAATGCTCAGAGAAGCAAGCTATCATACCCTATCTATACCTGTTTAAATATGTGTACAGTGTGAGTGTAGGCTAAAGGTACACCACCGCCATGATTATATGCAATGCTAGACGCGGCTCAAATTTAAATAATAAAATTATATCATTATAAAAAATTTTTAATGAAACTTTAAGAAAACGAAAAGAAAGAATAGAATTATTCGCTTAGTTTGCGAGATATCAGTACTTAAAAATCGAAAAAAAACTACATAAAAACACACTCAAACCATGTCAAAAGATAATACTAAAGTTAGCCGACGTTTCTAATTTTTTGATTTTTTTAATTTATTAAAAAATTAAACTAGAACTAAAAACTATTTTTAAAAAATTGCACTGATACCTAGTTTTTCAAGTTTTTTACAAGTGTAATTTGTGATAATTTTTTCAATAAAAAAATTCTAAAAATTTTTAGATGTTAGCTAACTTAATTTTCATTATTAAAAGGGTGTAACACGGCGCCTACTAGCCAATTGGCCTATTAGCGCCGTACGTATCGTAATCTTCCTCACAGGGGTCATTTAAAAGACAAAAATATCCTACGAAAAACTACAAATAGGTATAAGCTAGAATAAATGTAAATTAATACTTTAAATAAGCCTGGAATAAATTAAGTTGCAAACTGAAGATCTCGGTTGTCTTGGATGTTCAGTAATTTTCAGTTATTTACTCAACTGATAGAAGTAACATAGGATACTTTTTATTACAAAATAGAAAATTATTTTTTACGAAAGACTAAAAAATTGTTTGTTAAAAAATTGGAATCACATTGATTCAGTTCTATTGGAATGTAATGATCTCTGATATTTATCTAAGGGCTTCAACTCGAGCGGAGCCGCAGGTAAAAGCGAGTAAAGAATAAATTTATAGCAAAAAATTATTTTTGACTTATGTTCAACTAAAAACAGTTGATTTATATTTATTAATATAAATTTCTCCATTAATTATTAAATAATTATTTACAATTTGATCTCATTGAGAAAGTTTTTCCTTTTCAAAGGTTTGCTTGGTGATTTTTCCTTCATGAGAACATCTTCACTCATTGGTTCAATTATAGTTCCCATTCTTGTTTTCACCGGTGGTTTAGTAAGTTGTCTATGAGAAATCTCTGGAACGAAATTTCGACCGATAGGTGTACGTATGCTGGCTTCAAAATCTTCTACGGTTACAAATGGATGAGGCAAATCATTGATTTGATGCTGTCTAAGTTTGGCATCGACATCATCAATGATTATAACATTTTCTTTATCTTTGTCCTTTCTGTTAGCTGTTTCATTTGAATTAATTATAATGCGGCGCTTCTTACGTTGTGATGTTTTAAAATTTTTATCAGCCCATGATCCCCATCCGGGAAGACGAGTTTCTACCTGACGTAATTGAGAGTTCTTTATCTAAAAATTAGAAAAATTAAGATGCTTAATGAAAATTATTAAAAAAAATATGATTATATGTTAATCAAAAATTATAAAATTTTCATTACCTGTTCTTCTTTTTCATTTTTAAATTCATTCGTAACATCATCATCAATAAATGCTTCACTTATAATTTTTTGTTGGCTTTCTTCTGACTCATCTTCATCACTATCATCTAAAACGTCGACTTCATTTTTTAAATCATCTGGAAGGTCATTTTTCAAGTTTACATGTTTGGATTTGGCTTGAATGAACTTATTAGGATCTATTTCTGTAGTAGCTGCTTTTGAGATATTTTTAGATATATCGAGTCTTAATTTATGCTCAGTTACTTGTCCTGTTTTATTAATATCATTATCATGTCTCATATCATTTTCATCCAACGCATCATCGATAAATGGACGATTACTTTTTGTTTTAAATGACAAATCTGATTCTTCATTATTTGAATTTGTTACTAATGTATTATTTTTAATTGAATTTTGTGTTTTTAATTTGCGTTTCAATTTTTTCAATTTTTTTAAGGCTTTCCGCTGATTATCATTTTCTAAAGTTTCAAATATTTCAGATACTGTTGGTAACTTTTTACTCGAGGGAGAAAACGACTGTGAAACTTCTTTCGATTCTTCGACCAACCATTCTGACGTGCCAGAATTAATTGGTTGCTTTGTTGCGTTTTTTTTCATGGATTTGTCTTTAATATTTTTCATTTTTTTTACCTTATTTTCTTCAAGGTATTTTAATTCTTCAATTTTTCGTTTTTTATCCAATCCTTTGATAGGTTTTTCATTTTTATCGTTAACATATTCTACACTTACTTGTTCTACTGGATTTAATAAATTATTATTTGAAAGTTTATTTTTATTTTGAACGTCAATTTGATGTTCTTTAGAATTTATTTCTGGTTCTAATGAAAATATTTCATTATTCACCCAAGGGTTGTATTCTAATGGCTCGGACGTAGTTTTTATAACATTTGTTTCTAAATCTTCATAGTCATCGTCATCACTGTCATCTTTTTTGACCTTTTGAGTTAGTTCACGACTAATTGATAGTTGTTGAGCTAGTACTTGACGACTCTGCAAATAATAGTAAGATTTAATGAGCAAAGCTTTAAAATGATAAAAAAAAATTTTTATCTATAAGAATCTATATCAACTTAAATATTTACCTCTTTATCATACTTAGCTCTAACTTGTTTATTTCGAGCCCATTGTCCTGTATTTTTATGCTTTAATGACATTCTTTCTAGTGCTCTTGCTTTATCCAACTCCTCCAATTTTTGAAGAGCAAGTTCAGGGTTGCTCTTCTGAAGTTTATCAAACTCTTGAAACTGTTGCTTGATTTTAGCTTTTTTTTCAATTTTATGAAATTTTTTACTTTTTATTTTATTTACTCTTCGAGCTTTTTCTGCTTTGTAAGACTAAAATCATGAATAATTTATATTTTTGCAATGCGTTAAACAGAAAACATACAATTCAATAAAAAAAAAAAAAAACTTACTTGTTGAGCCCGAAATTTAGCATTTTCTTTTGCTTTTTGAATCATTTCCTCTTTTGTAAGAGTAAACTTATCTATTTGATTTTCATTGTCTTCAGCTTCTTCAGATGGTTCTAACGATGCATATTCTTTTTCTAAATCTGATTGTATCCGATAAGACTTCACTTTTCTATTATCAGAAAGTTTCTTTGAAGAAGAGGTGTTTATTGGGAATACTAAATGATCTGCAACTCTATTTTTAGTGACTATAGGATTCCATTTTTTCAAATTTTCACTGGTATTTTCAAAACAAACTTGACGTTTTAACTGAAAGTTAAATAAATGACAAATAGTGATTACGAATATCAAAATAAATTATGAATAAGAAATTTATATTGAATTTACCCTTTCATCAGCTGGTTTTTCTAGTGGTTTAGGCAAAATCTTTGCTCGTTTTTTGGTAGCTTTGAATTGATTGCTAAGCTTTAAACTTTGATCTTGCCCTCGTAGTGTATTCACTAGATTTTCTAGGCGAACGGGTTCGTTGTCAGTAATTCCACTACGTACTAAGTGAAATTCCGAGATTTCTGAGGTTAGTTCATTTCTTTCAGATTTTTTAATTCTGAAAATAAAACAAAGTAAATCAACCTTCTTTAATATAAGTATATGTAATAAATGTCATTAGTAAATGATGTAACTATTTTCTAGAAAACAAATATTCGATAAATATCTGAATTTAATGAATTAATTAATCAACGTACTTTAAAAAGTTATGATCCAGCTCCGCAACTGATTTTAACAGTTGGGAATGATTTTTAGAAATATCCTCATCGTTATCATTAATCATTTCGTCATCACTCATTTCTGATAATTTTTAACTATTTAATAATATTTAATAGTTGTACAATAATATTGCACTTAATAACTTGGTTTTGTATCAATTCTAAACTCGAAACACGTGGATAAAGTTACCTAAAGAATGTGTAGCAAACGCAGCAAACGTAAATGTAAAGTTGTAGTATAGAAAGTTTTAGCGCCACTAGAGAGTGCGGTAGCTAAGAGAAGCTGAAATCAGCGCAAAAAAATTAAATCTAAGAAGTAATTTAATTAAATTAAAAAGAGAAATGATAGAATTATCATATTTTTTATCTTTTTTTTTTCGAGAAGAATATTATTTACTTATTATAATACTGAAGTTGACAGATATTAAAATTTTTTATGGATTTTTATAGCAATTAAATTATTAAAAAAAAATTTAATTAAAAAGGTTCACGTGTGAAAATTAATAAAAATTACAAGTGAAAATTTTTAGATGCATTTTTTTATTGTAAGTAATTTTTAAAAAAAATTTTTTAAATTGACAGCTGACCGCTAACTTCAGTATTATTACTTATTCGTATTATATCTCTCCATCTCTAAGTGGCAGTTTTTTAATATGGGATAAAATTTCATGACATTAAAGTTAGCTGTCACCTGACCAATTTTTAATTTTATTTAACAATTAAATTTATTATAAAAAATTATTTTTAAAAAATTGCATTTTTTATTTTTTTAAATTTCTAGATGTCAATTTTTTTTTTCCCATAATTTATTTGTTAACAAAAATTCTAAAAATGATCAAATATCTGCTAAATTAATTTTCATTAAAATTTCATCCGAGATATAATTATTATTGTTAGCATATCTACATGCATAAAAGATATAGTTGTATTTTAACAGCGGATAAAATTTTACCCCCGTTTGAAAAACTGGCCCTAATTCTTCAACTTTTATATTCTTCGTTTAAAATTGAATGAAATAATAGCGAATATTGAAACGTTTTCTTATCACATTCACATGAAATTAATATAAATAATTTTATTTCTGAGAAAATATAGCTTAATGTAACTTCTAACTCAATGATTTAATTGTTTTAAATCTCACTGTCAGTATTGTATCGATTAGACACACGAAATCTGAATTTTCATCCAGGACCCTTGCATAATTATACACATAAACTTTTTTTCAGGGGATCATGTCATTATATCCTAAAAATTATATAAAACAATTTCTTATTATATTATATACTACTATTTTCCTGCAGAAAGAGCACTGGAAGTAGATGATTACTTTTACACGAAAATAATGTTGAAATTTCGCGGATACAACTATAAAATAATTTATAATGGAATGTCACAGAACTGATTGTGCATGCAAACTTTTTCCTGAGAGATAGTTTTCATTTCTTATAGCCAATGAAGATAAAAAATTTTGTTTATTAAACGATTTAATTACAAAAGTTTACAAAAACTCCAAGAACTTACAGACAGTATATATAATAAAAACAACAAATATACATTAAACACATATTATCCGATGACCGTTTTTTTAAAGTTTAATATCAATGATTTCCTCATAAAAAAAAAAAAGTTCCGACTTTTCATAAAATCTTACATTTTAATAAAGTAAAACATACATCTTTTCGCCAATATAACTAATAAAATCGAATACACTCTGATTTCTTCTCAGTGAGACTGAATCCTTTTTTCTTTGTACTACCACTCATTATGCTCTGAAGATGTTTCAAAAGAATGAAATTATCTTTTACGATTTGTGCTTGTCTTTCTTTTTGCAATTGTAGTTTCTTAGCATCATTTAGAACGTGCGGTATAAGCTTAGGAGGACTCATATCAATAGTCGACGTTGCTGACTTAACCTTTCAAGGAAATAGAAATTTATATTTTCTTTTTTATTTCAATTTGTAAATGTTTTTTTTTACTTACTCGTTTTCGATGGCGCTCATAAGCTTTTCTTTGACATAATATTAAATCTATGTTTGTGTTAGCGGTTCCAGCAATCGGCATTTTTTAATTTCACTTTAAATTGACAGTTAAATATTAATCACTCTAGTAGTTGGATTGGATTATGTAGTAGTTTTTTCACTTATATTAACGAATTACTTGATATTCTCATTTTAGGTAGTTACATGTAAGTTATATATATATATAATAGTTACTGAAATATCCTTGACAACGAAACTATATTGAACAACCCTGATTAAACAACTGAATTCGATCGAATTAAACAGAATTAAATTTTTAATTCTTTTTAATTCAGATAAATTCTGTTAATTCGATACCTAACTTTAAAATGAATTCTGTCTAATTCGGCAGATAAGCCAGGATTTACCTCAATTAAAACGAATTTAAATAATTCAATTCGGTTCAATACTGTTAAATTCGGGAATAATCCTCGAATTTATGGCTCTGACTCCGAATTAGACCAAATTAAAACAAATTCAAAATTTTCAATTCGGTTCAATTCTGTTGAATTCGGAAATAATCCTCGAATTCCTGGCTTTGACTCCGAATTAGACTGAATTAAAACAAATTTAAAATTTTCAATTCGGTTCAATTCTTTAATATTCGGAAATAATCCTCGAATTTCTGGCTTTGACTTCGACTTAGACTAAATTAAAAAAATAGAACATTGAAAAAAAAATGAAATAAAATTTATCAAAGTTCCATCAGACTTTTGAGCTCGAAGAGCTCAAAAGCATACAAAAGCTATTTCTTTGAGCTCGGAGACTTCAAAAACGTCATAAGTGCAATTTCAAGCGTAGGTATGAAATTGGCGGGAAGTTACAGGAATGGCCTTCAGGGTCAACCGTTTTCCTAATTTTCTTCTTTAGAAAAGTGCTTTAATTACAGTACAATGAAAAAAAGAAGACAGTCATCAAGTAAGAAGAAATAAAAAAAATAGATTTAAGTATTTAAATTTGATAATTTATAATTTTTTGAAAATTTATTAATTTTTTGGTTTTAGTTAAGAATTTTAATGATATTAGTGTTAACTGTCACTGGAAGATTTTTTTTTATTTAACAAAATAAATTTTATTACGAAAAATTATATGAAAATTACACTGAGAGAAAATTTTATTTAATAGTAATAAAATTTTATTAAATACTAATAAAATTTTATTCATATGGAATATAATTTTATTACTATTAACTAAGTTTTTTTTTTAAGTCCAAATAAACTTTTTTATTACTATTAAATAAAATTTTCTCTCAGTATAAAGTAACAGATATTTCATAATTTTTTTAATTTTCTAAGAAAATAAATAACTGCAAAAGTCGACTATACTCGTTTCAATAACGTATCCGAAAAAAACGATCACTGATGCCTTATCTGAGTCACTTAAAGTCATTAAAAAAATAATTAAATTATTGTTGATAAAAAAAAAATTTTGTTATTTTTATAAATGCTTTGCTCTTCTTAAGATAATTAAAATCGTCAATAAAGTCTTTGACAAAGTGATAAATGCTTCAGTTAATTGATCGGAAATTTCCAAAGTTTGAAACGAACGATAGAACATTCGTTCGTAGTCGTAAAACCGAAATGCGTTTTTGAATGTGGGATTTCTTGCGTTCAATTTATTTGGTATAAATACTGAGCACGATTCCACTTTTTTTACAGTTATTTCTTAAACTATTTGGTGAATACAAATCTTCATTATTTAAAACCTCTAAGAAAAAATTGTATTATATATCATTTTGATTTTAAACATTTTATATAAAATTGTCAATTTTAAAAGGGATTAATTTTTAAAATAAATTTTCAGGTATCCCAAATTGAAAGCTGATTTTGAAATAAAAAATGGCGAAAATATTGCTGGCAATTTTAGCATTGACGCTTCTTATGGGAATTGTAGCGTGCTATAATGCGGAGGACGTAGAGTCGGGCTGGTTTGGAAGACACAAATACAAAAGACAGCTCCAGGAACAAGAAGGCATGTCTCAACAAAGCGTCACCCGAGTTCGGCGGTCCCAGAGGGAACTTGAACCAGCTGAAGATCGCGCAGACATTGCCGAAAGCAATCTATCCCTGATCCGTGCGAAACACCGCAGCTTTGTCACCACATCCACTGTACCAGGATCGCACGTCTACCTAGTCCAGGAATCGAGGGCGGAGTTAAACTAATTTATTATCGACATCTTTATTTCCAATAATAAATGCCTCCATTAATCAAACATCTTTTCATTCATTATTATTACTCTTTGATGAAGCGTAGGATCCCTGATCATTCCTGAATTTTATCTGAAGAATTTAAAAACTAAATTTTAATTATAAGCAAGATTTCTTCGCTCCAGGAATTTTTTGAAGCAAAATAAACAATATTTTAGAAATCCTGAGAAAATTTCCGAAAAAAAGACCTATAATTGCTCGACTCAATCAGCCGTAGGTTGATTTTTAATTAATGATCTATAGATCATTTTATAAATTATTAACGCGATTTGTTTAATGAAAGCTTGAAAATTAATATAGAATCCAAGGAGGCATTTTTCTCGGGATTTCATGATCTAGATCACAAAAGCATTTATAAAAGAAACTTTTTTTTTTATTAATAATTAATCACCTAATGAACGGATCAAGGAAGGTTTTACACAAAAAACTAATTAGATTTATTTAATGTCAATTATATCTCGAGTAAAATGACCTGTCTCATGACTCAATCAGGGGTAGATATAGATATCCCTTGCGGCTTTATAATTATTCTGGAGACATTCTATAATTATTCAGAAAACATTTTGTAATCATACTGGATTCAGAGTATTGCCAGAGTGGTTTTGTGCACTGTTTCCAGAATGTTTCCAGAGTTAACCCAAAGTGTTTGCAAGATTTTATCAGAGGATTCAATAAATATAATATATTTCAGCAGATCGTTCCAAAGTGTTTCAAAAGTAAAACCATAGTGAATTCAAAATAGATTCAGAGTGAATTCAAAATGTTTCCTGTGTGAATCCACACTGTTATCATAGTAAAATCAGCGTAAACCTACGCGTATCCACTGTAAATCTTGAATGAATATATGCTCATTTTAAAATGTGCCTCAAATAGACGCCAATCGAATTTTCATCATAGAATAATTACTTATATCTTTCAAGATTTGTTAAAATTTCGTTTATTAGTGCCGTGATAATTTGAAAAAAAGGAATATATCTGAGGATGCTTACCACCCGCCGCTCAGCATCAAACTTAATTTCCAACCCCGCCTCAAGCCTGCTTATCAATCATCCTTTGCATAAAAAAAAGGGTGACTACGTCAATCTTAATGCATATCTCTTAAATACTAACTGGATTGAACTCTACGAACTAGAGTCTATTGATGCGAAAGTTGACTGGTTTTATAACAAAGTCTACGAGGCAATTCTACAGTTTGTTCCAGTATACTCAAATAGGTCGAGAAATTTTCCTTGTTGGTTTAGCAAAGAACTAATTATCAAGATTAGGCCAAAGAAAATAGCCCACTTTGAATACAAAAGAGATAATATCAAGCATCACTATCGGCGTTTCAGCATTCTGAGACTTGAGTGCAAAGAGCTCAGTAGGATTTGTTACAAAAATTATGTCAACAAAGTGGAGAACCTGGTACTATCCGAAACTAATGAATTTTGGAAATTCATTAAGAATAAGAGACGCAGCAATACTGATATACCTTCTTCAGTATCATGGAATAATATTACAGCTGAGTCAGGTATGGAAATAAGCAACCTATTCGCTATGTATTATGAAAATACTTATACAACTGAAAACACAGACACCGATAATGGTGTGACAGGGTAAAATCACCCTAAATCGATAAGTCACCGGATATCGATAACTATTCGACATAGCACTGGTGCGTCTCGATTTTCGGGCCTAAAGGGAGAATAGGAGGGGGTAGTTTTGGGTTAATATAGGTGAGCCGTGCAGTGGAAAAGGGAGAAGTAGTGTGACCGCCAGACATAGTGCCACAGAAATCGAAAAGGACCGATCCCCGGAGTAGTGACGAGACGAAGGAAGCCAACTACAACTAGGACTTCACCCTCGATTAGAGAGTTAGATCATCGTATTATTCGTCAAGGTATCAATTATTACTCTGTGGGAAAGAAGTGGACCGCGGTTTACCTAATACTCGGTTACTTCTCCTAATTAATTATTAATTGGATCGTTTAATCGACGATTATTTAATTAATCAGAATAAAACATTTGTTAGTCTGGATCGAGTGATTTTCCTAACATCTAGAAAAATTCGTTTAATTAATTGTTATAATTTTTATAACAATTAACTCAAGAAAAAGTGATTAATTTTGTTGCTTGAAAAATAATCGACAAGCATTTTTTACTCGTGGAATTTTTGGTCGAGCGTCGATATATTTTGCGTCGCAGTAAATTCCAAACACCCAAGGTCAACAACAACCAAACTAGCGAATGTTCTAGCTAACAAAATTGAATGTTTCGACTCTTGTCGATTTTTACAAATTATAAAATTATCGAAAATTATATTAAGAATTTTGGGACTGAGTCCGTGAATTTTAGATAAGTTAAAATTTACTGAAAGTTAATAATTAATAGCGTGGACATAAAGTCCAAGAAATTAGTTATTTCGTGTTGAGAATTTTAAAGAGGAATTTGGTCATGATTAATTAATTTTTATCGTCAATTTTATGTTAATAATTTTCAACTTGATTATTAAAAATTATTTAGATTAAAATAATCATCAAAAATAATTCTCGGTTTGAATAACTTTTGTTTCGACAGAATATTAAGACCTCTGTCTACATAATTTTAATTTATTAATTTAAGACATTAAGACCTTTTGTTTTAATCATTTATTGTTGTCATGTTGAGACCACGGCAGTAAGTTAGTCAGAAATTTTAATCTAATCTTAATATTTTAATCTAGTTAAAATTAAATTAGCGATTGAAAACTGAGAATTTGAAAATTGGATATAAGTTCAAGGTTAATTGGAATTCAGTTGTTAATTTGGAATGCTGTTTGTTAAAACTAATGATTGAATAATTTAAATAACTAATTTTACATCAAATCAATTATTGTAAATTTAAAAATTAAAATCAATTTTTTTTCAAGTGTGGGTTATGGGTGTGAAGATTAGTGTGGGTAATGTGTGATAGAGTGTTAATAGTGTTAAGTTGGTCCTGGTTAGCCGTTAGTTAGGCTAGACGATCTCTGTCGCACTGCAGTCTTTGCGCAGAGAAATTCGTTGGTTCTGGTTCGCCGTTAGTTAGGCTATAGATAATAAGTTTTAAATAATTATAGAGTGAGTGTGTGAGCGAATTTAGTTAATTTTTTATAAGCGCTTAAATTGTTAAATTTGTTAATTTTTGATTGTTAATAAATATCGATACATTGTTAATTAATTATTTATTCTTCAACAGCACCTTCCTCCACTCTCTCTACCCTAAGATAAAGAATTCTCAGCTCTGGACCGATTCCAGGTACCGTGATTAAAAATCCTGGTGGCGCCCTAATAATCATTATTGTTTGTTAATTCTGTTAGTTTATTTATAAATTGATTAGGGGCCAATCTGAGCAGGTAAAAATGTTACAATGGTAATAATAATAATCTTTGTCAAAACAATTCAAGAGTTTACAGTGTCGATGTCAATGTGCATGATTTCCAGGCTGAGTTCAACCAAGTACATAAGCTTCTGCTGTCTCTGGATCATAAAAAAGGAGCTGGCCCTGATAAGTTACCAAACGTATTCCTGAAAAATTGCGCAGTAGGCCTTTGCGAGCCGCTTACGCACATATTCAGCAAGTCACTACTTGAAGGTGTATTTCCTACTGCCTGGAAAACCTCATACGTCACTCCTATTCATAAACATGGTCAAAGGTCAGATGTCTCTAACTATAGACCGGTTTGCATTCAATCGGTGATGGCAAAACTCTTCGAAAAGGTGGTGTTAGTTCAACTGACTACCTCCTTCAAGGATGTCATAACCACAAAGCAGCATGGATTCACAGGTGGAAGGTCTACTACTACTAACTTGTTCACATATGTTGATTATATACTCGATGCATTAAATGATGGGACCCAGGTACACGCAATATACACAGATTTCAGAAAGCCTTTGACAAGGTCAACCACGAAATACTGGTAAAAAAATTAAGTAACTATGGAGTATCTGGCAATGCACTAAACTGGCTACAATCTTACCTCTCTGATAGACGTTTGCAAGTTAGAGTAGATGGTCACATATCTAGCGAATATTACGTCTCTTCAGGAGTTCTTCAGGATTCTCATCTTGGCCCTATCTTATTCAATATATTCGTAAACGACATAGGCTCAAAATTTCAATCGGAGTACTTACTGTATGCTGATGATCTCAAGATCTACAGGGTAATAAATAGTGTACTAGATTCTTATATACTTCAAAATGACATCGATGAACTTTTTATCTGGTGCCAAAATAACAAGGTATACCTGAATATCAAAAAATGTACCATGATGTCGTTTTCGCGCTCTCCAACGAAGGATTTCACAAACTATTGTTTATGCAATGAAATTATCTATGAAGTAGATGATATCAAGGACTTTGGCATCATTATAGACAACAAATTGACTTTTGTATGACATGTAGATAAAATAATTCGCTAGGCCTACAAAATGCTTGGACTCTTCGCAGCCTTAATTCTGCCCATATTAGAATATGGAACAGTGATATGGTCTCCATTAACAGACACTCTAATCAATAGGGTCGAAAGGATTCAACATAAATTCTGTAAATCATTATTATTCACCAATCCTAGGATTAGGGATGGATCTACTACAGAAGACGTACGAAGAGTATATGGAATTAAGAGACTTTTCGATAGACAGAAGGCTGCAGATATGATCTTTTTTTATAAAATTTTTAATGATCTCTTTGACGCACCGAATATCTACAATTCCTTTGAGTTTGTCTCCAACGAATGGAAGCTCAGACACAACCGACTATTGATAACCACCAAGTCTAGTCGAAATTTTGTGATAAATGGACCAAGAAATAGAATCTCCAACCTGGTGAACTCCCAATATGATTCCGTGAACTTTTTTGGTGGCTCCTTCCAGACATTCAGCTCTAATCTTATATGACATATATTGCAATATTATGAATAACGCTGTTAAAGTTGTGTTTTTTCTTTTTGTCTTTTGAACTTTCGAATTTTTTTTTTTTTTATTTTTAAGTTTCTGCAGGCATCGCTAAATTATGTGTATAATTTTCGAGCTAAATTTCTCAGATTCAGTAATTTATAATTTTATATCTTATAATTTAAAGTATGTACTAATTATTGTATAATGCCGAGTGGCGTCAAATAAATAAATAAATATCGAGCTTGGAGTTTCTATTCAATTATTAGTATATTACATATCTAGGCCAGTAAAATAAGAAAAATCTCAGATCACAAGTAATTGTTGGCCAAGGCGAAGCCGAGGTTGACAAACATGTGGTCTGAGGCTTTACTTTTTACTGGCCAAGGTGTGTATACTATTTTTCTGCTCGACGTAGCCGGAATGTAGCAACTTCGTTTAGCGCAGCGGCCAGGAAGTTGCCACTTTTCGGCCAGAGGGCCGAACTTGATGTCACCGCGCACTGTGACCCGTCGATATTTTATGACTAGAGGGTAGTCCTTTAGTCGATATAGCAGGGACCCCGTGACAAACTAAAAGATAAAACTGGAGCTGTATATGAGCGAGGTAGCGATTTATATTAAGAGACAAATTTCTCGCTCACAGATGCTCACACCACAGAGGTAGGGCAGCAAAAGCGTGAGCGCTAAATTTCATTATTTATCAACACGAAAACTTGTGAGCGTAAGCTAACCAAATTTAACTGTAGTGATTTCTAAAAGCACAAAAGTAAAATTGTTTAAGCTCCAGTAAAAATGGCAAACCATTTACCAAAATTATTTTCTGTAAATTTGACTGACCCAGAATCAAATTGAAGTTACACAATTTCTGTAACCGCTGATGAAGCTAAGCCTCTTGAAAGAGGTATGCATTTTATTATGAATTTGAATAAATATCTATGTAGTTTTGTCCTTGCTTGAAAATTAAATTGTATTTTTAGTTAGCTAGAAGTATAATTTATTCTCAAGTTCTATTTCTTAACATTTAAATGACGAGTAAATGAATAAATTTCTTCGATTGAAATGCTATTAAAAAAAAACCCTGGGTTTTTCTTTCATTTTTTGTTTTTTGGTGAAATGTGTTTTATTATTTCTAGACATAGCTTTTGCAACTCTAAAATTGGAAGAGGCTAAAAATATTTTTATGACATAATAAAATTTGTAGTTGATTTACAATAACAATTACAGTTATTTTTATTACATATTTCTTATAATTAATTGGTCACAAATACGATTCCGTTTTTCGACACTTTCAGCTAATAATACTCTATTTTGACCATTATCGTTTATGTCATTCATATTTGCATTTTCTTCGACTATTTCGTCAATGAGAAATTCATCTTCTTTCAATAAGCATATATTATGCAATACACAACAAGCTATGATGTATTCAGGTATTAAATCTGTTCGATTCATATCTAAAACAGTAAGTAAGCTGCGAAATCTTTTCTTAAGTAATCCAAATGCACGTTCAATAGCTATGCGTGCTGAAGAATGACAAAAATTGTAATTTTTTTGTCGTGCTGATAAGTGTCCATTATCCCGATACGGTGTTAGGAAATGTTTATGGAGAGGATAAGCCGCATCACCAACTAAATGACAATCATTTGGAAATTTTTCTGGATCGCTGAGATAACCATGCACTTCTGATAAACGGAATACTTGTGCGTCATGTACAGAGCCAACATTACCAGCATAGCAGTGGATAAATTTACTCTGAGCATCACAAACAGCCTGTTTTGAAATAAAATGTTAAAATGAAAATATTTAAGGATTATTATTGCACGTGACTGCTCACTTACTTGTAATTGAATTGAATGATGTCCTTTTCTATTGACATAAGATTCCGAATGTTTACGTGGTGTAGGAATATTTATATGCGTTCCATCAATTGCACCAATAACTTTAGGGAAACCGCTCGTAGCTTCAAATTGATTAGAAATTTCTTCAAACTTCTCGTTTTCAGGCCAAGTTATAAAATGTGGAGCTATTTCAACTAATGCTGATGTAACCCTTCGTAAGCTTGATAACGCTGTGGCAAAACTAACGCCAAATTTTTGGCATATAGACCTTCAAAAACAATTCATTTAGTTAAAATCAATTCATAACGAATAATTTTACCTGAAACTTCAGTGATATTTTTTCATTATACCGATATGAGTCTGGAGTGGCCATTTTCCATATAGCAATCAATAATTGTTTTTCGGGCGATATCATTGGAGATCCTGAAATTTTTCTTGTTAACGATGGTTTAATTGTATCAAGGATAAAATTAAATGTTGATCGACATAACCTAGAATTATTAAAACATTTATTTGTTTATAATTTAATCCATATATTTAAATTGGTAAACAAAATTTGACATTTTCGTAAAATTAAATTTGAAACTTTATTAATTACCTAAAGTGAGATTTAAATTCTTTATCAGTAAAAGCTGGAATAACCTCTTCAACAAAATTTTGAAGTCTTGGTATGGGTTCTTTTTTGAAAGATAAATTTAAGTGAATATTACAATATTCCCACTCCATTTCATCATCACTGTCTTCAATCATATCATATTCATCACTATCATCACTATCAAAATCATCATTGATTATTTCCAATAAATTATTTACTATTTGATAAAAATTTCCCACATTCGCCATTTTGATATAAACTAACGCTCACAACGTCCAAAACGAACGATATTTTCTGATTGATTCTAAGCGTTCGTAAGTCTACTCGAACGCCAATGATTTGTGCTTATAAGCGTGAGCGCTCAAAGCGTGTGAGCGTCCAACGCGAATGCACCCTTATTATAGGTCAAATAATAATAAATTCAATGTAATAAAATACACACATTAAAACATTTCAATATCATATTTATGAAAGAAATTAAACTGTAACCCATGAAACATTACAAAAGAACGACAATTGATCTGTCTTCTAAGTTTTCTAAATCACAAGTAAGAAATTAGCTGTCGGTAAGGTAAATTTTGTTAGGTAACTAGCGGTGAAGAAAATTTAAATTATACATCTAATTCAAACACAACCTTTTTATAATAAATAAGAATAATTCTTCTTGAAAATATTTATTGTTTTTATTTATTAAAATATGTAAATATTGATTAATAAAATAAAAGCTTTTGAGCTCTTCGAGCTCAAAAGTGATAGAGGTTTAATAAATCAGTATTTTTTGAATTTTCAAACTGCAATAACTTCTGAATGAATGAACCGATTTTCACGCAGTTAACAGCATTCAACCCAGTTTTTTTTAAATTCAACAATAGACTTTTGAACACAAACTCATCAAACCAAAAATCTAAGAAAAATTTGAAAAATGCACTTTTTCCAAATTTTATCGACAACGATAACTCACGAACCAATCAACCGATTTTCACTTTCTTGACAGCGATCGACGTGGTTTTGTAGGGTCTAATAATTGTTTTGTTTCATCGAAAACGATCTAAAAAGAAATCTCGAAGTTATGTAAAAAAAAAAACACTTTTTTCAAAAGTTTTCAACAACGATATCTCTCGAACAAATTAACCGATTTTCACGCAGTTTGCAGCAATCTATGCAATTTTTTAAGTACTATAAACAGTATGTTAACATAAATTGATCAGATGAGAAATTTTAGAGTTTTTCTTGAAAAATTCCATTTTTTCGTTTTCTTTCGTTCACGATATTTCCTGAACGAATGAACCGATTTTGACACGGTTGGCGGTGGTCGACGTCGTTTTTAAAAGTTGAGAGCTGATTGGTTTTTGAAATCGATCGATAAAGCCGTTTAAAAGTTATTCCAAAAAAACCACTTCTGAAAAAAAATTGTTTCCTATTTTTTTTAGATTTCTCTAAATTTCTCAAAATCTATCGGTCCGAATCGGGTCATATTTTCAGGAAATCTAAGTTCACTGAAGCTCTTTCGAATGGCACCAACCGCAATAAAATCGGTTCAACCGTTCAAAAGTTATAAGAGGTTTACATACACGATATCTCTCGAACAAATTAACCGATTTTCACGCAGTTTGCAGCAATCTATGCAATTTTTTAAGTACTATGAACAGTATGTTAACATAAATTGATCAGATGAGAAATTTTAGAGTTTTTCTTGAAAAATTCCATTTTTTCGTTTTCTTTCGTTCACGATATTTCCTGAACGAATGAACCGATTTTGACACGGTTGGCGGTGGTCGACGTCGTTTTTAAAAGTTGAGAGCTGATTGGTTTTTGAAATCGATCGATAAAGCCGTTTAAAAGTTATTCCAAAAAAACCACTTCTAAAAAAATTTTTTACACATACTTTTACACACACACACACACACACACACACACACACACACACACACACACACACACACACACACACACACACACACACACACACACACACACACACACACACACACACACACACACACACACACACACACACACACAACGCGCGCGCGGCCGGACGTCGAGTAGGGAATAGTCGAAACGGCTTTCTAGGACCTCAAAAAATGGAGATCTGATGAAAATTCGCATTCTCAACATTGGACCGAAATCAATTACTTTTTATTCTTGCTAGAAAATATTTATATATTCCTGCGTCAAGTTCTCCTTCAGAAAGAGTTTTGTTAACGGCAGAACACATTATCTTGGCGAAATGAAGTTGCTTGTCTCCAGAAAATGCAAGTATTCTAATACTCGGGTATCATAACAGAAAAATTTTAGAAAAATTGTTTGTTTAAGTAATAGCTTATTTAATTAAATAATTTGACGAAGCGTTAGATGTTAAATGGATTTAATTAATTTCTTATTTAATTTCTAATTCAAGTTCTATAAAGTGTTAAATATTAAAAAATCGAGCTAATTTAATTAGCCTGTTAAGTCAGATAATTAGCCAGACCAATTTAATCAACTGGCTAGGTCGGCAAAGACGATCGGTTAGCTAGCTAACTAACTAGGCTTACTTTTTTACTGGCTAAACCGAATAAATGATATAACCCTGTTAACAAATAAACCATTATACATTTAACAATTATAATTTCATTGATTATATAGCAAAGTTTATGATGTCAACATAGTAATTTCAAGTATGAGAAAATAAAATATGAGTACACAGATCTTTTTTTCATAAATTTTTTCGGATAAGAAAGGCTCATAACAATCAGCTTTAATAAAAAATATATTATTCTTCAGTATCAAAATCTGAATCTAGTAAAGGTCTTCGTTTAGTCGTTTAGTTGCGTTAACTAGATTGCTCATCCTGAATTTAAAATAGATAGCTTCATCATCAGCATAAAACAAGTGAATGCAGAGACTCTGTTCGAGCCGCGATTAGTTTATCGCAACTATTTATATTAATTACTATGATGTTGGTTGACGATTCTTTGAAATAGAAATAAAATGCAGCAAAGTAAGTTTATGCTGGTTTATTTGACAAATGCGTGTAATTGGTACAAGTGCTGTTAGCGAACTGAATTTTTACAACTGTTTTTTAAAAATAATTGAAGTTACGAGGAGGCGTGGAAGCGGAAAATGAGAAAAATGGAAAGAATGGAAATTAGGCATTTCATAAGCCCGTAGGAAAATACAGAGGTCGAGAAGGAAAATTTGGCGAGCCATTGGGCAATTAGCCTCGTCGTGGGAGGGTCATTACGGGCCCTGACGGACGCGTGGTAGGGTCAGAGTTGAGGCCCGGTCAGGTATAGGATGGAGACTATGATTTATGACAATATTAAAAAATATCGTAATGACAGCTAGTTTCCAAAATATAAAAATTACGGACAAAAGTACTTAAGGAAAAAGTATATGGTTATAGTAGGATTAAATTGTAAATGTTTTGAGATAAGCGTAAATGAGGGTTTGGGAAATTCTGGATGGGAAAAACCTACGGCGAGACATATTTTTTGGGAAACATTTAACCTTAACAAAAGATAAACTTAAGTAATATTGAGTATTGGGATAAATTTTAAGTAGAATTAATAAATTGTACGAACTAATATTCTCGAGACGGAACAGACTCAGAAAGGATTATTTACGAATAATAAGAACAACAGAGGGTCCAGAACACTACCTTGAAGCACTCCAACAAAATACTCCCGTCATAAAGAAAAGTTCTCGGCATGGTGAGAAATGCGCATCTCTTATGACGTATTTTCGCTCCGAGAAGTACGAGTAAGTCCAGCGAATTATCTCTATTGAAAAACCCTATTGATAAAGCTTGCATAGTAGTCACAAGTGATTTACTGAATCAAAAGCTTTAGTTAAGTTCAAGAACACTACTATAGCGTTACCATTTACTCGTATAGTCCTATTAGTCGCAGCTAGTTCAAAATAATTGATAACCTCCTCAAGTGTATGACGTACATTTTTAATTTCACAAAATAACATGCTATGGTAATATGTGGTTAGAATTCAGATAGCCAGCAGTATAAAATTAATTTCCGAAATATTTGATGTGCCAAAGATGCCTCAAAAAAAATTATTGTACTCAATTCTCACTTAGTTTATAAATATAAATAATCTTTACACATCCTACTCATAAAAAAATGCATGATAGAATCTTATGTTATTATATAAGCTCATGTTATCTTTTTCTATAGAGTAAAATACTTTTGTGAGTGCTGTACATAAAAGTATCATTGAATCAGTACGGAGCCCCTAAAGGAAAATATGTAATAAGTATCACTTATAGGTAGCTCTAATCTTTACTTTCTCATCTCTACTTTCACACTCCGTATATGTTCTTCTTTGTTACCTTTCTAAACAGCTCATCTATTCGAAACTTTGTCATGATCTATACTAAGCGTTTGAGACCAAAAAAATCTTTTGTTGCTTACGCGCTTAAGTAAATTGATATCTATGTTTATCTATTTATCTTCTTACTTTTTATACTCATCTAAGTTTGTTTTTCTTTACACTACAGCTTAACTGCATGCTATATAATTTCAATAAACTATTTAATGTTTTTAGTTACCCAAAACCTTATAATCTTATTTTATTTTACTAATGTCTACTTGAATTGATATTTGGTTACTTAGCAGCGCAAAAAAATATGCCCAACTTGAATACAGGGTGTAGTTACATGTTATATACGAAAATGAAGGGGTATGTGGTCAAAAAATTTCAAACTCCGAAATAATTTCAACAGCTATAAGAAAAAAATTGATCTTTAATCAAAAAAATATCTAAGATGTTTAATTAATGTCTGAGCTGAAGTGAAAGATTTTTACTATCTTTGATGATAATTAATTTTGAAAAGTTAAAATTGTAAATATAACAGTTTGAATATCATAGTCAGTACAATCATAAGACAATAATTCTATAAATAGAGCGATCGTAAATATCGATCGTAAAATATCGTAAACATTTTCTTAGACCAAGAATAATTTCTTAGCTCAAGAATTTATTCTCTTGATTCAAGAAAATCATTTTCTTCAAAATAGTATTCTTGGTTTAAGAGTTTGGCTCTTGAGTCAAGTCAATTTTTTTATCAGTGTACAAGAAAAAATTTTTCGAAAAGTGGTTTTCTTGGAATAACTTTCAAACGGCTTCACCGATCAATTACAAAAACTAATCAGATCTTAACATAAAAAAATTGCGTCGAACGCTGCCAGTCTGGTCAAAATCGGTTAATTCGTGAGTTATCGTGAACGAAAGAAATCCAAAAAAAGTGTTTTTTTGAGATTACTCTGAAATTTTCGGTTCGATCAATTAAAACCTGAAAATCACTTATGGGAATGATAAAACTGCGTCGAATGCCGCCAACTGCGTGAAAATCGGTTGACCCATTCAAAAGTTATTGCGATTTGAAAAATCCATAAATAGGGTTCGATGAAACTTCTATCAGACTTTTGAGTTGGGAGAGCTCAAATGCATCAAAATATTATCTCTCCGAACTCAGTGAGCTCAAAATATCACATAAATTATATTTTGAGCTCAAAAATCTTAAAAATGTCATAAGTACAATTTTAAGCGCTCAGGTATGGAATTAACGGAAAGTTGCAGGGATGGCCTTTAGGGTGAACCGTTTTCCTAATTTTTTTTCGTAGCTTATTTGAGAAATCTTAAAATGCACCGGTCTGAATCGGTTCAAAATCACAGAAAATCTAAGTTTGATAGAACTCTTTAAAAAGCAACTAGTTTGATTCAAATCGGTCAAGCCGTTCAATAGTTAATAAGCAGTTTACATACGGCCATACACAGCTTCTTAGGACCTCAAAATATCAACATCCGTTGGAAACTCGATTTTCGAAAAACGGGGTACAACCAATAACTTCCTAACTTTTGAAAATTTTCAATTTTCTTAGCGGAAAGTTAAAAAACGAATCCGTAAGTATTATAACATTAAATTATTCAAACAATAGAAAAATAAATTTTACATCCATATTCACTACACAATAAAAAATTTTGTGTTAAAAGTTTTTATGTTAAATATTTAACACTTTTTTGTGTTGATTTAACAGAAAAAATTTTTAATTTGCACTCAAAAGTGTTAAATATTTAACGTAAAAATTTATAACTAAGTTTTTTGACGCAATGACGTAAAATTTTTTACTGTGTAGTTTTTGAAATCGATTCTTAGTAACTGACAGATGTCTTTGTTGGGGATCAATTTTTAGGTTTACTTTTAAATAAAATGAATACAATAAAGTTCACAGTACAGAAACAAACATGACAAAACAAAGTTGTATTGTATGTTGTGTCTCTATTACAAAAAATAAAGATTCATCTCCATCGATGTGGGCAGGTCGGCACAAAATCGAATCATTCCCCTTTTTCTATGGTGGGGATAAAATTGAAGGCGTATCCTGAGAGGCGTGGTAACACTAGAGACTCAGCTTATAGTCAAACGATGAAACGATCACTACGCTTTAGTCCCTACTGAGACGTTGAATTGCAAGGTACAAACGCTGGTGACTATAGATCCTATAATACTGATCTACGAAAAAGTAAAGTTTATTTTGTTTGTGAAAAAATTATTAACTTTGAATGTGTTAATTGTAGTTATCATGCCTTAAGTTTCGTGAAATGAAAATTAAAATAACGTGAACGTGCAATCTCGATTTGTTAATTAATAACTTAATTGATGCAAGAATTTTGTTGAAGTAAAATAATAAACAATAAAAAAAGGTTATTCATATCTAATGATGATGCACGCGATGAGTGAACATGCTGGAGGTGTTGGAGGCCTTGGTGTAGGTGTGCTACCTTTTGACGGAATGGGTTTATATGAACAACCGCGTCCAAAATTCGTTTTTAAGATGCCAAGAGTTGTACCTGACCAAAAGGCTAAATTTGAAAGCGATGAGTTGTTCAGACGACTGAGCCGTGAATGCGAGGTAGCGATACTTCTTAAAATATTTTCTTCTTGATTCTATAAATTTACATTATTGTACCATAAGATTCAAAAATCATTAATAAACTATTTCCAAATGTGTACACAGAAACAAAAATTTCTTGAACCAAGAAAATTATAAGGAAAACCGAAGTTATTTTGGAGCAAGAAGAAATTTTCTTGGCTTAAAAAAATTTAAGTTCGTTCAAGAAATTTTCAATCTTCCTTAAGATTTTCTTGGTTTAAGAAAATTTACGCTTGACTCAAGACTTTCTTTTTTCTGTGTAGTTAAAAATGAAAACTGTAAATTTTTGCAGATAAGATACACAGGATTTAGAGACAGACCTCTTGAGGAACGTCAAGGACGCTTTCAAAATGGGTGTCGAGAGGGTCATACAGAAATTGCGTTTGCTGCGATGGGAACAAATCTTCAACTGACCTTCGGTCCTTCCACAGGAAATTATTCTAACGAACCGAGTACATGTGATTTCGACAAGGAACACGGAAAGGTATTTTTGGCTTTAATCAGCTTTAAATTTTTCTTGGAAAATAATTATAGTTTATTTAGATACACACTGTGATTGCGCAGTACAGAAAACGATTAAGTTTTGAATGTTCTGATAAAAGTCTTAAGAAAATTTTTCAAAAGTACCTATAATTAAGATATTTTTCTACCTGTATGTTTGTAAGCCATACGGACTGTACAGTAAATTGGTAATATATTAAACATGCTGTTCCACTAAAATAAATTTTTCCACAATGACCCAATAGGTTCAGGTCATAAAGCTTGACGAAGTTGTATACAAATTTAAACTAACATAGCAGTCAGTATAGTACCTAATAACTGCCTTTGGGACTAAAATCTTGTCGACCCTTATTATTACTCCCGGGCTTTAACATGAAATCTGACAAACACGATGAATTGTACCATGTACATAGTGTATAGTACTACTATAATATTTTTAGAAATGGGATCATTGACAATTTTCTTTTATCCTCAATTTCTCATTTAAAGTTAAGTTCTGACACCCCCATACTATACATGTTTTCACTGCGGGAGATCGATGGCTTCCTTCGTGTCAATAGGTATATCGTATACAGCGATGACTAAAATTTTTCAATAAGTACACCAGACTGACCGTTTCAAAATTGTCTGGAGATATTCCAAAAATAGCTTTTTCCTTTACAAAACTTAGGTCATAAACTAAATTGTTGAAGATACAAAAAAATTTCCGGGGACAACAACTTTCGAATTGAAAAGCCTAAAAAGAGTACAAAGAAATATTTAATGGCTACATTATAAATAGAAAATTTATTTTCACTCTTTTCACAATGTTAAATTAAATTTTTTAGCGCATCATAATGGCGCAGACGACGCCTTGTTCTGAACGCCATTGCGATCGATAATAGTCGCAAAGCTGCCATTTTGAATTTTCCCCTGATTGAAATTTTTTGCACATGAAAATATTTTTTCCTCATGTTGGATTTAATGTTGTTGTATCATCAAAATTCTCAGAAATAATTTCGGTCAGTCCAAAATTTCAATGCCTTTGCAGTTTTCAGCACAGGTATGAAAAATCATAAATCATAAATCTTTCGGTATAGGTAAAGGTATAAATCTAAAATGACATCCGGTTAAAGTGCATTGCGAGAAGTTTCATTTATGGATTAGAAATTTCTACCTGCGATGCTTTTGAAAAAGTTGATGCCAATGAGAATATATAGAACAATATGTTTAAAAGATGCCATAAAACAAAAATTATTTTTCTTTTTCAATTCGAAAATGATAACAATCAGAATTTTAATTAAGATCACGGCACGATGCATGTAGAGTCCCCACCGTTCCTTTTCTGATGCATTGTTTTAACGTTGTTGAAAAGCAAAAAGGGACACGTGACTTGATTATTGTAATACCCCGTGGCGAGTAGAAATAATTACACGCGATAATAGATAAAAAGGTAAGACCCTTTTTCAACTATTCATGAGGATGTATATTGTCGCATAGTTAAAATTCAAATCTTTTCATCTTGAATATCTTAATTTCAATTGATAGAATTTTCATTTTTTCTACTAGTACAAAAATATGGCGTTTTTTTTTTAGTTTTCTAAAAAAAATGATAAAAGTGAAGTCGCATATTTATCTTTGAAATAAAAGATTTAAAATAATTTACATTTATCGTACTTAGCTTATAATACGAAACTTGTCCACGCGTTGCAAGGGTAGCTGAATATCAGCAAATTTCCCTCATTATACAGAAAACAAGGTTTACTTAAACGAAGAATCATTTTTTCAATACTTAAGTTGTGTTGGAGCAAGAAGAAATTTTCTTGAGATAAGAAACTTTTCTTGGTTCAACTACATTCTACTTCAATCAAGATAATTTTCGTTTTCCCAAATATTTTCTTGAGTCAAAAATGATTAGTTTTTTAACGAAAAATTTTTTCGTTTTTTATACGGAATTTCGAATGTGAGACGCATGATCGCTCAATCGTCTCCTTGGAAGAGAGTTAATTTTGAGATTACTTAATAAAGCAAAATTTTAATTTTTTTTACTTATTAATATAATAGAGTCTGATGGTTGAAAAACTTTTAAAAAATTTCCGATTGCCACTTAATTTCACATTATAATCGGCTGATTCAAGAGAAAAAAATCTGAGACAAAATAAACGATTTGGAGAATTTTATTTTCCAGAACTTTTCAAAATTGATTCAAGATAATTAAATTCTTTGAAATAATTTTTTTGGTTCAGTTTTTCCTCTTAAATATTTTTTTTTTATCATGTACTACAGAGCAAGTTCTATGAGCCAATTACGATATGTGTAAAATTGCACAGAAGAAAGATTTAAATACAAAAATTTTAATAATTAAAAGGACTAAAAATGTTTGTACGTTTGATATATTTTAAATTGTTTAAAATTACAAAAAATTAAGACTCTATTTTTAAAATGATATCTCTCAAGAAAGTTCAATTTTAGAGTTTAAGTCATTTTTTCTAACTATAATTTTAAAACTATGAAACTATTAGTCGATAGTTTCACTTCGGTCTTAAAATTTTCGACTCGGAATATGTAGATGTGTCCAAATATAAGGGCCAGCTTTTCAAACCAGGATAAAGATTTATCTGATGCCAATATATATCTATATATTTCATGTTTATAGATATACTGGCAATAGTAATTTTATCGTAGATAAAATTTTATCTCGGATTGAAAAACTGACCCTAAATGTAATTTAAAATAAGTAAGCGTTCGAGAGAAAACAACGACGTGTTAATGATGAGCAATTAATAACAAATTAACTCACCCATATCTTTTTCTCGCTAACCAAATGGTCATGGTAATCCATAATAAATATTCTCCCTTTGCATATATCAGACTTGACATAAAAAAAAGAAGTAAGGTAACGCCCTCAAGTATGTAGCGTGTCGATTTTGGCTAATTTACCGGTATGTTACGAAAAACAAGCGCCACTATTAAAGAGTTTAAATTTCGATTGTTAAATTCACTCTCTTTTAATATTAAATGGCTTCCCCTTTGTAATTCATTATTTTTTTTATTCCCTTTTTTTAGTATTCTTTTTCGTCAAATGCAAATGAGCCTGTGAAAGGGTTAAGCGGAACGAGTTACTGTTTAAATATTGCTGGGTATTATTATGTGACGATAATGGGTCACGCCCATACGCGCCAGTTTTGCGCTCTTTTTTTTTTTCTTAATACTTTCTTCTGTTTTATTTTTTTCACTCCTTGCTTTATTTTATTGCGTGAGAACAACCGAAGTCAAAAAGGTTTAACAGGCTAAGTTATTAATTATCACGCTAACTTTGTGAATACTTTGATTAATTGTCACTTTACAACGTTGAGGTGTAAGAAAAAAAAGTTGTTAAATAACCATAACGTGTATTAAAGGCAAAAAATATTGGTAAAATAGGTGATGAATGACAAAAAATTTTGTACCTTTAATAAAGGGCTCTGTTGATGTAAATATTATCATAAATGCAAATAAATTACAAGTGATTTGTTCTGGAGAGCTTTGTGCGTATGTGTTAAATCAAAATTTTTAAAAGTGTAACATACGTGTTTACCAATTGACACTTTGGCAACTTTTCGTGTGATTCAATGATTACCTGAATGAATAAAAACTTCTGAGCCTAGGAGCAAAAAATACAGAGCCACCCTGCTGCTCAATTACAATTCGAATATATGTCCTGTGGAGGTGTCTTGCCGTGACAGCGTTTAAAGAATCAGTGCAGCTGGCGAACCGAGAAAATAACTATAACGTAATGAAATGAAGGCTCCCGTAGCTTTCGTGACAACTTTGTTTACAGACACACATACACTTATTGATCTTAAAAAAATATGATAAAAACTTAATCTTCTCTGGACATTTATAGAATAAATTTCAAATTTATTATTGGATAAACAGAAACAAGATTTTGTTCAAACGAAAAATCACTTCAAAATTTCTTGCTCAAACATTTTGATAATATAAAATGTAGTTTGTATTTGAACGATTAATTTTTTATTTCTAAATCAAACTAAAAAATAAGAAGTTTAATACTTATTTCTTGAGGAGTTTAAATTATAACTGATTAATAATCAGTTATATTTTCGATAATCGGTGATTATATTCGACTTGCTTTTGGCTTGAATGATTTACTTAGGATCCGTTTAAGACTCTAAAATTACATTCAAGTCGAATTTTATGTAGACTTGATGTTCTGACTTATGTTCCTTAAATTTCAAAACAAAAAAAAAGTGAAAAGTAAAGCGAAATAAAATCTAATTGCTCGCCTCATAAGCGAAGCCTTGTGGTAATCCTCTACTCTCGACATGTCAAAAAAAGCTGTTTTCTTGAAACTGAAATTAATTTTTTTTTACTTATATCACACTCACAGGATAATATGAGTACACTTATATCAATTCAAATAATCGGTCAGCCACACAAAATATATTTCAATAACAATCATTTTGTTTAACATGCACGGAAAAAAGAAAACTCGAAAAATTACAGTATAAAATGTAAAATCGGTCCCGTCGTAATCAAAACTAGAAAAATTACAGTTTGAAATAACATTTTTCTAAATTCAATTTTTTAATTTAATATTCAGAGCTTTCAATGTAAATATTACATTCTTCAATGTAATTATTATAAAATCTGAAATAATTATATTTTAAACTGTAATTTTTCCAGTTTTCATCACGAAGCGTCACGTTGCATTATATACTGTAATTTCTCGAGTTTTCTTTTTTCCGTGTGAGGTTAGGAAAACTGTATACTATAACGGTAACAATAGTTTCGTGAATGGCACCGAATAGATCATGACGATCAGTATCCAGACTGCTACTCGTAGCTGTATGGATTGTACCCGTAACGATCCACTCGTTACTATACATTATAGATGCTGCCGAGTAGAAAACTTTTTTTTTCAGTGTGTGGCAGGAAAATCGCTCGAAAAAATAATCGTACCGGAATAGTTTTTTTTTTTATCATCTAAAGTAATACACTAAAGACTTTCTCAATTAATATGAGCGTTCAATTCACTGTTGTTAAATTATTATTTATAAAAAACTAAGATATGGCTGTGTATTTGTAGATCTATATATAAATTTTATTGTGGTATTTTTTTTCTTCACCATAGAATTATGGCGCTACTAAACCATAGCAGATTTTTCTGTTTTTTTGTATTTTATTTCAATAAATTTCATTGTGGAAAATGAGATTTCAGGCATGCACTTTTAGATTTTCCAAATTTTTTTTTTAATTTGTGTTGATAGAAACTCTGCAGGTGAAAAGAATAACAAGGAAAAAAAATAGGTCATTTGACAACCGAAATGGAATTAGATTTCCTATCTCAATTTCAGATCTTTTACAAAAATAACAAGTCTTGATACATAATTTCGTCCGACTATTTTTCTTAAAACTTTAATAATTACATTTAACTAACTCAATAAGAATTTGAATATTAAGATCCACACTCATTCTGGTATAAAGTATAAAATTTTTAAAAATACATCAAAAATTTTTATTTGATTTTTTAAAAAAATTAATAAGAAAAAATTAAACTACTTTAAGAGACATGAAATAAGAAGAATAAGATTACGTTGATTTAATTCTCAAAACTCGACGAGTTGAGTCAGGAAATAACAAAATTTTTCTAAAGTTGCGTCACGAAAACAAATTCAAGTTAGATTTCTATGAAATCTACTAAAAAATACTTGAATGGAAATAGTTGAGTTATTTTAGATTTGACGGGGGGAAAAATGTTCATTGTACGATAATTTTGATTTAATTTAAAATTTTTGGATTTCAGTACTTGGACAGTTAACTTTTTCAACAATTCGAAGTTGTGAACTTAAATAGAAAAAAGGAATTAATGATTAATTCTCGATGTAATAAATGATTCGATAAAATAATTTTAAAAAAGCATGAATGTGAAATCATCAGACATTTGGCTTGTAAAAATTTTAAATTGAATTCATAGTTTAGTTAGTAAAAAAAGTTAGAAAAATTGCAGTCAGAATTTTCAAAAATTACCACTTTCATTTAATTATATTTTTAATTTTGTAATAATTAAATCATACTTATTCTAAGTTTATGAAAGAGTGTCGCATTTTGACTTTGATTAATAAAAAAAAGATGATTCAAGTCCGAAAAATCAAGATTTAATTTAAAAGTAGTCGGTAAATTAAAAAATTTCAAAGAAAAGTTAAAAATGAGATATTTTTTTGAACGGGTAAATTTTTTATAACTTTTTACCAGCTTCTTTTACTTCTAGTAGACAATTACGTAAATTATAAGGTAGATTTTCGGCCTCTGGTTACAAAAAAATCATTATACCGCTTACTTCAAAGTGGTATAACTATAATATTTTTTTACCATTTTGAGCATAAATATAATAAAAACTACTTAACAAAAAATTTTTAAAAATTAATATAATTCAAAAGTATTTTATTGTATGATTGTTAGGTTCATTTGAAATCACATTTGATAATGAACGGTGTATGCGTAAAGTGGCGAGGTTGGATCGATTTAGAGCGTCTTGATGGAGTTGGATGTTTGGAATTTGATGAAGAAGCGGCAGCTAGAGAGGATGCTCAATTGCGCAATCAGCTGAACCGTTACAATGAACGCCTACGTCAGTTTGATGAGAAACAGCGGGCATACAGAAACGCGGCAGCACAACAACCGCACCATAATCATCATCTTGGCCATCATCATCATCACCACCATCATTTGGGTCATCATGTTTCGGGAACTAGTGGAGTTACAACACCAGCGGACAAATTTTATTAGAAGTTATTATTATTAGATTAATACCGGTAGTAATCAATTTGGTTCAGTTAATTGAAAATTTTTATTTTATATTAATTTTGGTCTGAAAAATACATTATTTATTTATTAATAAAATAATTAATGTGAAATTTCCAAATATTCAATAAAAAAAAAATTTTTAATTTACTACAGCCATGGCATTCAAATGCATGATTAAAAAATGACTTTAGTTCATTATTTTCACCTTAAATAAAGAAAATAAAAATAAATAGCAAATAGAAAATAATCAGTAATAAATCCATAAATTACAAGAGTAGATTTCATAAGCAGCAAAATTGTGTTTGATCTTGAAATCAACAATATGAGTGGTATCATACATGTTAAATGTATATGAATCAGCCACTTTCAAATATCCCAATGAGTCACCTTGTTATTTATAAATTTATAACTTTGATTTATTTTATTCAACTGTATAATTTCATTGTTTTAAATGTTTTACAAAGGTATTTTGTTATGTATTGTAAATATTAGTTAAAAAAAATAATAAAAATTTTTAGATTTACATTTGTCTTATAAAAATATGATAAAATGAGGTTCTTGATGATATAATGTGCGAAAATCAATTGTATGTTTATAAAAATATAGAATCTTTTTTATTACTATAGAATTATTTATATTTATTTATTTGACAAGATTTATGAAGAAAAATTATAAAAAAAATATGAAAATTGATTTCATTTTAAAAATAAAGTATTTATCGAACAATTAGATTCCATAAAATAATTTGTCATCCATAATAGTTTTTCGATACGTTAACGTTTTTTGTAATCTATCATTTGAATTAGAGTAAAAACCTATTGCTTCCCTTGTTTTAGTTATTAGGATAGATTAAAATGAAACAAAATCATAATAATGTGTGTTCTTAAATAATTATGACGTTTAATCTGACATTGTAGATATCTGGAGGATTTCAACATAATTAATGACAGAAATTGTTAGTAATTTTTTTTTCAAAGGTACAAATTTAAGCTTCTATGATTAGATGAAATTTTTTTTTCAGTATTTTTGAAGAACTTTGGAAATTGGAAGAGAAAAAAAAAGATCAGATGAATGAGGATTATCAATTATCATGGCTTTTATCTATTTGTTAAAATAGCCCCTTGATAGAAAATTCACTTGAATCCAAAGAATATTTAATCAAGAAAATCATTCTCGAGACAATTACAATATTTTCAACCGAACAGAAAAGTTCTTGAACAAAGAAAGCCTTACCTAATTCGAAAAATTTTTTGTTTGATTCGCAGCGATGAAATTTTTTTCAATAATTATGTAACATCAATAGATATATGATATTACATAAGTAATATTTAAAATTTTTCAATATTTATTTTCGTTACTTATTTTACACGAGTTTTTTTTTTTTTTTTTTTTTTTTTTTGTTAAATCATGAATGACCATTCTTTTAACGGAATGATTTCTTTGATATTTCTGTAATTACTTGATAATAATGTCCTCAAAAAATCTGTCAATATATATTTTGAAATTAGAAATTTTAAGCTGCAAAAATCCATTTTTTTCTTTCAGTCCTGCCATTATCAGCAAGTTGTAATATTTCAACCCAATTTAAGGTAAATGACCCAGTTATTGACACTGGACTAGTTATTGACACTTGCAATTTTATTTTAATTAAAAAAAAACAAATTAACTCTAAAAAATTAATAAATATAATTTTTGAATTATAAATTTTAAGAAAATTAGTTTTTTGAAAACATTTAATTTTTTTAATTAGCATAAAATTGCAAGTATCAAACAACTAGGTCAGTGTCAATAACTGGGCCTTTTACCTTATAAAATTATAAAAGTTTATAAAATTATTCAGCACTCCAGATCTTTTCTAATAGCGGATCATTGTTAAATATTCACGCAGATCGCATGAGCACTAATTTTAGTTATACCATCAACATGTTATACAATTGAATGCTAAATTATACTTATAGATCGATAAATTGTAATAAATAAAGTTTTATAATTTATTTACACAGAAAAAACATCGTAAATTGATTTCATTAATTGGGTGATATGTCAAATAAATACATGTAATGAGTCATCTAGTGTAAATGATATTTAATATTTAAAAACAATTATTGTTACATTAACTGAAAAATTTTAATAAATATTAATTACTTAATGATAATAATATTTTAGAGAAATAAGCGCCGCAGTGGGGATCATTTTCTAATATCAAAAACCTGCAATAACTGAGCAGTTTTAAGTACACTGAAAAAAAAATTAACTTGAATCAAGAGAAAAATTCTTGAACCAAATAGATAATTTTGAAGAGTTATATTGTCTTGAATCAAGACGAAAAATTCTTGAATCAAGTAAAATTTACTCAAAGCAAAAAAAAATTCTTACAATAAGAATTTTTCCGCTCAAATCAATCAGATTAAATTCTTCACAATTATTTACTTCACGGAAAAAAAAAACTCGAAAAATTACAGTTTAATATAAATATTACATTCTACAATGGAATTCTTATAAAATCTGTAATAATTACATTTGAAACTGTAATTTTTCTAATTTTGATCACGAAGCACCACGTTGTACTATATACTGCAATTATTCGAGTTTTCTTTTTTCCGTGTTGATTCAAGTTAATTTTTTTTCTGTGTAGATATATGCATAGTGGATTTCCAGTTTGTACGAAGCCGAGGGGTCGAGTATATCATCTAACAGAAATAATTAAAGAATCTATTTGAATAACATACATTTTGCACGCATACCTCAATTTTAACAAGGTAACACATAGACATTTGTTGCTTGTCTTTCAACTTATTGTTTTCAGGCGCATTTTAAAAATTAAATTTTTAGCGAATTCGACGTTTTGTCGTGTCAAAAAGCTTTTCCGACCAGTGTGATAAATACTAAAAAAAAAAAAAAAATTACTTGGACCGAGAAAATTTTTGGGATGAAGGAAGTTGGGAACAAGAAAAAATTTTCTTGATTCAACAAAACTTTACTTTGGCCAAGAGATCTTTATAGCTTTACGAATATATTTTCTTTAATCGAGAAAAATTTGCCTCCCACTGAAGAATTTTTTTTTCTATGTAACTATACAATCAAAACAGTTAATCATATATACCGAAAAGTTTTAAAATTCACCAAAATATATTGTCTTTTTCGAATAATAGTGAAATTAAAAAGAAAACTCGAGAATAGAATGTAATTAATTAGAACTAAAATCATAGTAGAGTATATGTATGTAGAGTATATATATACATATATATTTTTAATTTTACTTATAGCCCGTCCGACTGTTTTTATTAGTAAATGTAGCAGGGTGTTAAAGCGTAAAAATCTGGTATTAAAATGTGCTCCCCCATCGTATAATTTCAATCGTTGCCCCTTTATTGTTTCAAGGGATGTCTCTAAATCGATTAGAAAGGATCACGAACCCCATGGTCCTGAGTTTTAACCAAATGACTAATATAAATTTTGTTCTTACTATTCATTCAAATTTCTTTGAATGATAAATTTTTGTTACTTTTTATGCACTCACATATATATCTCCATAAAAATAGAATCATCTAACCTGAATCGAAAAAATGAACTTAGATGGACTTACATGATGTATAAAATAATTGATTTAGGCTCATGTTAGTTCATTTTCTCGACTCGGATACTTACTTTTTTCATCTAAAACAGTGAAAATCACTAAAAAATAGTGTATATACACTATTTCATAGCTATAAGTATACCACTTGGTCTACTTATAACTGTGAAACACTAATAAATCACTTTTTTAGATTTAGAGAGTATGCTATTAGAAAAATCATTTAAAGATTTATTGCTATGCTCTTAAGAAAATAAAAAAAAAACCGAGTGGGTGCGTGTGTGTGAACAGTTTGATCAATTGAGAGGATATTAGTGTCATTTGAAAAGATTTTATCAAATTTATGCTTGAAAATTTGAACCGATTCTGACCGATAGATTTAAGAAATCTCAAAAATAAAATTTTAGAAAAAAAAATTAGGAAAACGGTTGACCCTACAGTCCATCCCTGCAACTTCCCGCTAATTTCATACTTAAGCGCTCAAAATTGCGCTCATTATGTTTTTGAGTTCTTCGGGCTGAAAAATACAATCTCTGTGTCATTTTGAGCTCTTTGAGCTCAAAAGTTTGATAGAAGTTTAATAAAATACTATTTTTTGAATAACTTTTGAATTAATACCTATTTTCACGCGGTTGGCGGCATTCTATGCAGTTTTTGAAACCTCATAACGAACATTTAAGTTTAAATTGATCGAACGAGTAATTTCGAAGTAATTCTGAGAAAACACTTTTTTCGGTTTATTTTTCGACAACGATAACTCACGAACGAATCAACCGATTTTAATCGAGCTGACAGTGATCGATCTGGCTTTTTAGTGTTAAGAGCTGATTAGTTTTTGGAATCAGACGGTAAAGCCGTTTACAAGTTATTTAAAGAAAAACATTTGAAATTTTTTTTTTCGTGTTTTTCCTTTAGATTCTTCCAAATCTACCGGTCCGAATCAATCAAAGTTATATTCAAAATCTAAGTTCAGTCAAACCCTTTCGGATAGCATCAACCACGATGGAATCGGTCTTGCCGTTCAAAAGTTATAAGAGATTTACATACATCTACTCTTACACACACACATACATGCATACAAACGTAGACACCATCGCGGGAATAGTCAGGGAAGCTTATTAGGACCTCGAAACGTCTAGATCTGATGAAAACTTGATTCTCGAAAAACGGGGTAAAACCAATAACTTCCCGGTTTTTGAAAATTTTTAATTTTCTTAGCGGGAAGTTAAAAATATTTATTTAAGTGGGTCAAAATTCGACATTAAACACATTGTTAATTTATAGTGTTTTTTTTTTGTTTTTACTATGAATCATTAAAAGTTGATGGTAATTTATTTCACCGGTAAATTTTGATAGATCTAAATTCGATTTACTTAGATGCGCAAAAAATAATCGATTAATAGAATGACAAATCTCGATTTGGGGCTTCTTAAAATTTTAGAATTTAAAAAGTTGTAAAATTTATTAATTAAGTAATTAAGATTATTGAGGACTATAAATCATAAAAATAACATAAATCTAGTTATTAATTACTTGAAATAAAAATTAACACTGATATTAGGTTTTTAGTTCTTATTTGAGATGATTCAATAACTTATCATTGTATGAAAAGTATAAGATAGCATTGAATATTTCATTATTAATATTAAAAAAATATATAATTATTTTATAAAAATAAATGTTGAAGTATGTGTCATTATTCATTTTGTTTTTTGTTTAAAGACACCAATTTTCAAAATTAATTTCAAATATTCAAAACTCTTGTTTTCATTAGATTTAGATCTAACTTATGCTTCTTCAGAACAAATATTAATACGATAAAATATATTTATGATTATAAAAATAAAATAAGAGAATTAAATAAAGATCAAGGATGTAAGAATTAGTTGATTGGAAAGATTTAATAAAACACTAAAAAGTATGAATCAAGGTTCTTATAAATGCATTTGATAAAGGCACAAGTCAATATATGTTTGAATACATTATTATTAATTAACAATTTATCCGTAGTTTAAAAATAAGAAAAATCAAAAAATTTTAAAGATTGACATTATTTATTGACACAAAGAATTCATATTATTGGCGATGAATGTCAAAGTATGTCGTCGTAAATTAATTAAATTAAATCCTCTCGACAATTCTAACAGCAATATAAAATTATCATATGATAAATTATTACTCAAAGAATCTTCACAACAATTTTTTAAATCAGATATGCAGTACATTTCAGCAACTTCCAGTAACTTTGATAAAATTAAATTGTCATGACTAGCCTTATCCAATTTACCATGATATAAAAAATACAACAATTCGTTTACAATATCACCATCTAATTCTAGAAGGTAAATACAATTTTCTCTCGATTCTTTCATATCCGTTGTTAACATTTTTTTGAATACAGGGCTATTAGAATCTAAAATAATTTTATGAGCTGGAAATTCTTCGTTGTTTTTTACAATTATTTTAACGTCGCTAAATTCTGAATTTTTGAAATAAGTTTCTATATTTTTATTAAACGTTGCATTCAATAATTCACCGATAAAACAATGCCAAATTATTGAGCAAGTAATCGGTATATTATACTGATGAGGATCATTTAAGTTTCGACAAACATCTGAATGACTATTTAGCTTAGGACACGAATCACAATTAGCCGGAATCACTAATTCATTAAAAATAACGTGATCTGTCCAATTAGTTATGGATTTAATGATGGGTACCGTATCATCTATTACTAATTTGATAACTGCAGTTGCTGATTTAGTAAAAAATTTACTGACTCTAATGGTCATTTTTTTGTTATCAATTCGCGTCACGGAAATATTAAACTGAATATCCGGACACTGGTTGACATTGAAGTAATCAGAATAAATCCAATCGTTTTTTAATTGAATTTCCAATGAGCCTTGGTAGTTAAATTGATCATTTGTAGTCGTTGATTCTTCATCCATCTTGAGTGTATCTATCCTTATGTGCAACCGCAGTATCAATCTCTATCCTATAAATGAAAAAAAAGTTTTAACTGAAGATAGAAAATTTATTTATCGTTAAAATTTGTTAACATTTTTGAAAGATTTGAGGAGGTATTCTAGATTAGAACCATGGATTTGAGAAGTTTTTTGATAAAATTTGGATTATGAGAAAAATTTTAAAAATCAAATAATTAAAAAGTTATAGACAAGTAAAGTGGAGTCCAAAAAAATTCGTACATCCTGGTCAACATGAGTATGGTCCTTCTGGTCAACAAGAACGAAAAATCAAAAAGATTCCTAATCAGGATATCCTTACAGCCTGCTACTTCAAATAAAGAAAGAAAATTTTTGATCCTAAGGCGACTATTGGAAAAAAGTCGATTTTTTTCACTTTTCGGAATTTTTTAAAAATATAAGTCAATATTTTGATTTAATTCTGGTAAAGCCAAAAAGGGATCTTTAGAAACGAATTGAAAAAAAGTTTTTTCCACCTTGGAAATTTTTCCCTCCTGTAAAGAAACTGGTATACCTATGCGAAGAATACCAAAATTTTCTTCCCACATTAAAAAGTATAGTGAATTTTAAAAACTCGGTTTCTTCCTCAGGAAAATATCACAATAAAAATATGGCCGAATTAACCTCATTTGACACAGATGCATATGATATGTTTACGATACGGTAGACTTTTTTTATTATAATTAATTAATAGATACTTATTAAGTTCCCGCTAAGAAAATTGTAAATTTTCAGAAATTAGGAAGTTATTGGTTTTACCTCGTTTTTCGAAAATTTCGACGTTTTTTTGTTCTAGACTAGAATATCCAAGATAAGTTCGATTGTCAAAAATTATTTGTTTAATCAAACATATGTTAAGCATTGCAGTCAAAAATTTTTTACTTTCATGTTTCAATTTTATTTGGAATAAAATAATAATTGCTTATAACTTACCTGTCGTTGAATCCGAAAAAATTATTTATTTTGTGGATAAATTTTGTTTACAATGGTTGTTAGCATCAACTTGATTTAACTGTACATAGAGTCTACCTGTATATTAATTCATCGATTTTAAAAAATCAACTGCACACTTAAACATTATAATTAAGAAAATCTGCCTCTAAATTTTGATAAAAAATACATTTTGTGTAAATTTTAATTTCAATGAATCATGCTGAGCGCAACTAAAGAATCTTATATTATTTTGTATATAAGTTGTATCAGAGATAAAGAATTGAGTCAACTGAAATGAACGATATGAGCTGAATGAAAAAAAAAAAATAAGCAATGATAAAAAAGTGGGGATAAACATTGAGTGGGATATAAATGGCCATGAAAGTTTGTTTTGTCACATCAAAGGATGTTTGCAACATATATATTGGATATGTTTCGATATACACTGTGACCACGGTAAAATCTGACTTCAATTTTGTATACTGGAAACTCTTTTCTTTATAACCAGATACACTAGACACTGTTTACTTAAAATGAAATGCACTTTAGTGTACTGCTTACTAACTCAGCGGTACTGCTGTTTTCAAATCAAAACCAATTGTATTGATAATGTCACTGTTCAGAGTAACAATTGTATTAAAAATACAGACCTGTAATTTTAAAAATTAAACTAAAAACTATTGTCTTTGAAAAAAAAATTAAATGAATAATAGCAACGCGTAAATTTAGTCATAAAATATTTATTTTATATCAAGTACAGATTGAAAAATTAAGCATAGTCACATATAAAAATTTTTGTGTAACAATAATTACATATGTTTTTATACAACTAAAGAGAATCATGAAAAATATAATTAATATATATTACAGTTATGAAAAAACTTTTTAAAAGACATTAGTCATGCAAATAAAATTCTTTTCTATTCTGTATATTTTTATAGTTAAAAATTAAATATTAAGAATATTGTTAGATTTTTTGTTCATACATAAAATAATAATTATATATCAATTCCCTTGTAACGTTATATGAAGTTTCGAAAATCAAGACTTATGAAATTGATAAAAAAAAAAATTAGCTTTGAGGAGAAAATTAAAAACTCTATCTGCAAAATAATAAAACAATAATTTACATTTCCTGTGAACATAATGAACTCACATTATTAGCGATGTAAATCAAAGCTCGTTGTTGCAAAACATGTAATTTATAAGTTTTGGATAATTCAAGTAATGACATGACATTATCAAGCGACAAATTGTTACTCAGTGATAAGTCACAGACACGCTTTAACTCAGATATGCAGTACAAATCAGCAACTTTTACTAATTCCATTAAAATAGTGCTGTTGTCACCAGCCTTGTCCAATTTTCCGTGATATAAAAAGTAAAGTAACTCTTTAACAATATCAGCATCGAGTTCCGGAAGATAAATACAGTTTTCTTTCTTTTCTTTCATATCTATTGTTAACATTTGTTTGAATACTGAACTGTTGGAAGCTAAAATAATTTTATGAGCTGGAAATTCTTCATTATCTTTTGCTCGGATTTTCACGTCGCTAAATTCTGAATTTTTGAAATAAGCTTCGATATTTTTGTATAACTTTGCGCTCAATGTTTCATCGGTAAATGCATGCCAAAGTATTGAACAAGTAATTGGTATTTTATATTTATGACCACCCGTTGATAGATTATTACATGAATCCAAAGACTTATACTTCTGAGTTATACTCATAACTGGACTACACGCATGACAGTTCAATGGGATCACCAAATCTTCAAATATAACATCATCTGTCCAATTAGCAACGTTTTTTCTGATTGGTATCATATTATCTATTGTTAATTCGATGATTGCAATCGCTGATTTAGTAGAAAATTTTGTTACTTTAACGTCTAATTTGTATTTTTCATTTTTTTGAGCGGAAATATTGAATTTAAAATCCAAACCCTGTTGAGCACTAAAAAAATCAGAATAAGTCCACTCATTAAATTCTTGAATGAACAATGAGCATTCGCAGTTGATCTTTTCATTTAGAATAACTGTTTCTTCACTCATAATGTATACAGAATGGTACTATATAGGACCTTTTTTTCTAATCTATAAGTTGAAAAAATTAAATAATATAATGAATATTCAATTAAATAAATCATGTTTAACTAATTATAATTTCATATGAATGATTCTTATGTCTCCAAATAATATTTAATATTCTAATTTAAGAAATAAATACTTACATAAAATATAAAACATCTACAATCTCAAAATGTTTCTGTTTTCCCCAGTTATTTTATCTATTTTCTCCAGAACGTTTTTATTTTTTTCAATGCACTAAAATTTTTTGTTACTTATTTTCTTCAGAGATTAATCAGCTCTTCAGCTGTTAATTTATCAAGGCCGTTTTTATGCAACTTTAGTCGCTGGCATGTTTTCAATCAAGGCGCAGTCACATGAAATTTTATACTGCGCATATCACAGATTAATTTTTAAATTCAAAAATATTTATTTGAACGAATATGGTTAAAAACAATAATACAGTGTAAACTAATACTAGAAGATAATTTTTTTTTGCATGACTTATGATGCAAAGCTTCAGAGAGTGCTTTACGATCGAAAAATTTGTTTTGCCTCGGTTTCGCAACTATTTAATTAATTACACGATTGGTTATCTACGTAGTCTAATTACTTTGTGCTTCATTCGATAGATAATTTAATGGAAATTAATTCCGTTACTGGTAAAAATCAATTTAAAATAATAGAACCAAAAAAAAAAATCAAAATAATTAAAAGAAAATTCCGGTCAATCAGCACATTTCCGGTTTGAAATATGATGACTTCCGTAAAAATTCACGAATTCAATCAGTTTTTTTTTATTACCTTGAGATCTACTTTCGGAGATTGGCATTCCAAATGGTCATCATACTTAGTGTTGTTTAATCGTTATTAATAAAAAACTAAAATAAATAAAGTACTCATGAGGGTTTGTATACCTATATATATATATCAGTAAATATTCTACTATCATGCATAACAGTAGATTGTGGCGCACATTCACTGCGCACGATTACATCTTAAAACATGAAAAAATTAGAAAAAAATGTATTTAAAAGTAATGGAAAAAAAAGAAAAATCAGAAAATTGCAGAAGTAATATTTAAATAAAAAAAAAGTAAAGTAATATGTAAAATTAAACTAAAAAAAAATGTTTTTTCAGAACAGTAACGATTTTTTTTTATTTATCGAATGAATAAGCATTATGAGTCATGCACTTTTGGATTTGCCAAAATTTTTTATGTTTTTACGGTAAACATAGTGAATTGAAATTTTCTAATTTATTGAAGCAACGAGACCTTAAAATACATTCAAATAGAACTTCTGTATTTTTTCTAAACTTGAATAAATATTTATGATTTAGAATATTATTTTTAAAAAATTGCATTTAAAATTTTTTAGAGCTTCTAAAGATGAAATTTTTTTGATACATTTTTTTAACTGTACAATTTATTTGTTTATATTTCACTTGATTGCAGTATCATATGAATTTTCAAGAAAACTACATTTCAGTTAATAAATCAGATAAGTTAATAATTTCTTACTTATAATAAGGTGTTTTTTATTCTGTATATACATATTATGGTTTTTAACTACAATTTTACGCAACGCTTGCGCTTATGGTATACTATTAAACAAAAATATATCTTTTATTGAAGCTATAACGGGCAGGAAATTATTATAATTATTCGAAGTTAAAAAGTACAAGAAAAAACTAATATCAAAATACGGAAAGTTTATTGGGGTACAATTTCTGCAACTTTTGTATCTGTATCTTCTACATTTTCGTCTGAAAAAATAGAAATTTGTAATAAACATGAACATCTTAGAACGCGAAATAGCATTCTCACCATGGGCAAGAAGGTAAGAAATTTCTCAGATCACATGTAATTGTTGACCGAGGCTTCGCCAAAATCCTTAAGATACGCCCTTTTGGCGTTAGTGCATCAAAAATTTTTTTATCTGCAGAATTTTTATGTTTCAAACGATTCTAAAAATAATGGCAGAAAAAATTTTTTCTAACCCCCCTTTAGCATGTAACCCTATTTAACTGCTGTAATATGCTGTTTGGGCATTTGGCACGCGATATTGTGTACGTTTATCCCACTAGAAGTGCTTGCATATTATCGTGATATTTTAACTGTTTTATATTTTTTTTTTAACATTCTTTATTTTATTAATATTTTATAATGAAATGAGCATTATGAGTCGTGCACTTTTAGATTTTCCAAACTTTTTTCATTTTTCTTTCTCTTACGTAATAATAACAAATAATTTGTTTTAATAAATTGTTTATTTATTTATTTTTTTGGAAAAGTCCCAACTTTATAATTATAACTTATTATAATAATACATTTATTTTCTTCTTATTACTTTTTTTCAATAATCAGCATGATAATGATCAATTAAACTTCGATATTAAAAATAAACATTAATATTTCAAAGCTGTTTTTCTGAAGTGGATTCGATTATTTTATTTGTATCTCAAAATAGTACTTTTCAATTGCTCGTAATAAGCACCGGTGAACCTAGTGAGCTGTAAAATAATAAGTGGTGTAATTAAAATTGATGTTTTCTCAGAAAAATAGTAAATAAGACTGAAATTGTTGTACTGACTTCTTTGCTATTCTTAATGAAAACAAAAGTTGGTAGATGGATAATGTTATACTGATCAGCAATACTCTCATTTTCGTCGCAGTCAATTTTTATGAAGGTCACATCTCTGTGAAGTGCTGCAAGCTCATCGACTTTTGGTCCAATCATCCCGCAGGTACTGCACCAGGTAGCGTAGAAGTCAAGTACAATCAGTTTGTTGCCACCAGCGGTAATTTTGCTCTTCAGATCTTCCTAAAAAATTTTATTTTTGACAATTATAAAAATTGAAATTCTATAGAACCGCAAGTTTTTCTATCATTCATCTCAGTTATAAAATTGAATTATAAATACTTACACTTCCAGCAAATGTCATTGAACTGACTACTATGATTAGCAATAAAATGATTAACACTTTCATGACGACTGTACTTTTTTCGAAATGATGACAGCTCATAACTTCACTGTCAACTGAAAACTGATGACTGTCAACTATAGCCAGCTTATTTATACCGAAAATCGAAACTTTAAAGTAGGGTAAAGTAATATCCTTATCATTGGTTTGTTTTCGATATGATGGACCCATTTAGAGATTTTCCTTATACATAATCTTTGGAAATTAAATATCAAATGTAGGTTATTTAAATAATGAGGAATATTATGTTGAAAATAAGTGTAAGTCTTATACTAAAAACAGATTTTTACTCAAGTTACCATAGAATTTTTGGTTGGTTTTAATCAATGTATAAAATTTGAGAATAAAACAATGTCACTATTTCAAGTTCGGTATCCCGTTAACTGATCCCAGTAATCTTGTACCACAGTTAACGTGGAACCTTCAAGTTCTTTATGATTTTTCATAAAAAAAAACAATGAAATTTTATTTTATTTTAATCATTGAATTATTATCATGTCAACGAAATTGGGACAAATTGTAAAAATTGAATATAGATGCACGCAGAGAAAAGGATAAAACTTAGTCCTATCTAGAATAGTAACGATTACTATGTTACATCATAACGGAAATTTTTGTGAGAACCCTGTGTAAATTCGCTGATAAAAATCTTAGAAATTGTGATAAAAATACGAACAATCACTCGTTCGATCCGGAATTAAATTCTTATAATGACGTTGTTTTTTTTTATTTTTTTAATTAAAATTTCAATTTGTAATCATAAAAAAACATAAACAAAATAAAAAATTTCAGTTTTTTCGTAAATAACTCAATAACTATTGGTGATATCAAAGATCAGAAAAAAGATCCTTAAAGAGAAAGAAATTTCTGAAAAATAAAATCTTCTCTTCTGGAACTCTAGCTTCAAAAACAATCATTTTTGTCACACCCGAGCCGATACTAAAATCCGGCAGTAATTGCGCCGGATGATGATGAATAACGATGATGTATTAAAAAAAATTTGATAATACACCGAGTAGTTCGCTAGTAGAATACTATCATGAATAGTTAATGAGCTTTGTTCAGGCCCAGAGCCGAAGTTCGGGCATGCTGAACAATAATCTGTCGAGTCTCTCTGGTCGCTATCCGCAAATTCTTCTCCCCCGCTAAGCTACGCTTTTAGACATACATTATTTTATATGTTTGCTCTATAATCAGTGCTTGTACCATGTATTTTTTAAATTTGCTATTAATACTTCTTTTCAATTTTTCTGTGGATAATAATTTTATGACTGAATTATAATTATTATTTCTCGATTTTGGAGGTATTGCAGCATACGCGGTAATATTTTTCCTCGAATCACTATCTATTATGTTCCTCTTCTTTTTTAATAGAAATAATGCGACATTTTGTATCAAAATAATGAACCTAGTTTGGACTCATGACTACTATACCATTTTTATTTTTCTGTGTATATTCACAGCGAACAGGCGTTGAGTACAAAGTTGATTTTATAAGGTACATACTTATAGAAATATAGTTATTGAATAAAAAGTTAAAATGTCTAAAAGTGATATTATATACCTACTCATTTTTTTTTCTATTCGATTTGTAACTATCGATGTCGACGCAGTAAGTATACGTATATTACTTCACTTTAATAAATGTACATTAATAAATTAAGAAAAATGGTTTATGAAATTATTCAATTATTAGTTTCACGTTTTTTCATTTTTTTTGGAGTACAAATTTTTTAGGTTCTCACTTCTTGCACGGAGAGAAGAGAATAGAACTTATTCCTATGTAGAATGGTAATCATTACCATGTTACATAGTAACGGAAATTTTTGTAAGAACCCTGTGTAAATTTGCTAATAAAAATCTTAGAAATTGTGATAAAAATAAGAACAATCATTCATTCGATGCGAAATTAAATTCTGAAAATAATGTTGTTGTTTTTTCATTTTTTTGATGAAAATTTCAATTTGTTATTAACAAAAAACATAATCAAAATAGAAAATCTCAATTTTTTGTAAATAACTCAATAACTATTGGTGATATCAAAAATCGAAAAAAAGATCCTTAAAGAGGAAGAAATTTCTGAAATAGGGAAGTAAAATAAGAAATGTCTCAGATCACATGTAATTGTTGTCCGAGGCGAAGCCGAGGTCAACAAACATGTGATCTGAGGCTTTCTTATTTACTTCCCGAGGAGTATATACTATTTTTCTCCTCGACGGAGGCGGAAAGCGGCATTTTCGTTTAGCGCAGCGGGAGGAAAATTGACGCTTTCCGCCCGGAGGTGAGAAAATTATCTTACTTTTTACTCAACATTGTTAATAAAAAGCACTTATGGCCAGTTTTTCAATCGAAGGTTAAAATTTAATTATTATTGTGAATATATCTATTTTTTTGATGTATATAGATGTATCAACAATGATAATTAAATTTTAATCATTGATTAAAAAACCGGCGGTTAGTGTAATATTAATTATAGTTAATGCATTTCAATCAAAATCAATTTTAAAGTTATTTTTCATTGTCTTAATTAATGTAATGGATTGATTATATGATAACGCAATTAATGTTAATTTTTTTAGTCACCGGTATCAAATAATGGAAAATATACTCAAGTTTCGGAAGAAAACTGTCCAGATTTAAAGGAATTATTGCTTGACCAGATCTTAAATGGAAAAAATTTTGTCCTCAATAATATGACAACAGAAATAAGAAAAGAATATTATCACAACCAAACAAGTCTTTATCAATCTATAGGAGCAGTAAGATCTTTATTATAATTTTTAATTAGTAATAATGTCTAAAATTACCGGAATTTAATAGATAAAAGACGATAATTCCATTGATTTGACATCCTATTTTGGCTTTAACGTATATGATATTAGAGAGTTTGGCCAGCGAATTCTCCTATAATACAATTCATACAAGTTTTTGGAAGCTGCTTTCCAATAAGTAAAATTATTACTCTTTATTATATTACTTTTATCTACATTTAAATAAACAATATAATTTTTAATAGTATTCTGGAAACACCCTTAAAATTTCATGTCAACGATTTCTATAAACTTTTTTCATAGCTAATTAAATTTCTAATTTAAGTTAGATATGGCTATTAATTAAAAAATTAATATTTTAAGAAATTTGAATCTTTTTTTTTTAGCTGGATAAAAAAATTTTTAAAAATTCTAAGAACAGTAATCTGTGAATAAGAAAAATTTGAAAAAATTTTAGCGAAATCGAAAGAAGTCGCATTCAAAAGTAATTGATTTGACTTGAATAAAGAACTCACTATTCTATAATTAATACATCGACATTTTTTTTTCTTGCAGAAAGTCGCCGTACCGCAAAAGAATCAATGAAAAAACTATTAATTTGTATGAATGCAAACAGTGAGATGTATCAGTGCCCTAATAACAGTTTTGAAGAAAATCGCTACAATTAATGGTACGCAAGACTTATTAATTCAGAAATTATTTTAATCTGTAATTCTTCTGATATGAAACTCAAATTCGCACAAAAATATGTCGTTGTATTTTTCAACTAGAGCTCAAAAATTTGTAATAGAAAAATTTTTGATATGGTCTGCCGTGACAGTTAACTGCAAGTAACTGTTTTTTTTCCACTCTGTTCATAATGAAATTAAAAAAAAAATATGCAGTAGAAAACGAACAATGAGCTACAAGTAACGTTATTTCAAAAAGATTGTTTTTTACTAGGGCACGAACTTATTTCTAAGTTATTTTTCTCGAATGCGTATACAGCATTTTGCCCAAAAAACAGACACCTGCTTAAAAGTTTCACTTCGCTTAAAAGTTTTTTTTCCACAACTTCTCTAACTTCTGTCTCTGTAACCTAAAACCGATTACGATAACGATCATGATTGAATGTATTTACCTGTTTTTGAGAAGAAAAATTCTTTCGGTATCGAAACCTACTAGCATTTCACGTTCTTTGACAACAAAAGCCATCGGAACTTCACAATAGTCAAAGCGTGGCTTAGCGACGACGGCTACTTCAGCGACTCCTGGAAAACATTGTATTTTAGTATTATACTATCGATATACTTTCCTGTATTACATTGAATAAGTCGCATCTTATGGTATTTTTAATTCTAGTCTCCATAAAAAAAATTGTCTTTGTCATAATCGCCCCAATCACCACTGTGATACCATCCTACATCAAAAAATTGATGACAATTTTCTTGATTTAAGTTAATTTTCGTTTAATACTATAAAATACTTCAAAATTTTACATTTGAAATCAATGAATTCTTCAGTCTCCGCTGGATTTTGGCTGTCATTAATCATTAATTTCTAAGTTCGGAAGCAAAGCTCTCTTTTATTATTCAAAATTTTCTCGGTGTCTAGATTATTCTTATTAACTTGGACTTCTACATTGAAATAAAAATATTTTTCCACAAGAATTAAATTCATCGACCTTTGTTGGTCCAGTTAATGGTTCTAAGAAGATATTTTGATCAATCCTGACAGAAAGTCCGGCCGTGTGTGGATAGATATATGTATGTGTGTGTAAATAAAGTTTTGTCGTACAATAATCTGAAGAACGAATTAACTATTTGAGAATCGAGACACAGTGTTTAAAAGAGTTTAATTACATAATAATGAGACTTAAATCTGATTACATAAATTTTGAAGTCAACCGGTTAAGAAGATGTCAAGAGATATTCCAATATTAAGAACTATAAGAAACATTTTTTTTTTTTTCAAATTTTTTTGAGATAACTTTCAAATTGATCGGAAGGCCTCAAAACGGCAATGAAAATTCGATTTTTAAAAATTGAATAAAAAACTATAACGTCCTTAATTTTTTAAATTTTAAATTCTCTCAGTGGAAAGTGGACAATTTCAATGACAAGTTAAATAATGAAACATTAAAATCGGTCATATAACATTTGTAATTAAAATGTATCGAAGATTTAGATTTAAGTGTTTTTGCTATACATAATAATTTTTTTTGTTCAAAAAAATATTAAACAAGTCTAGAGTGTTAATAAAATCATCAGAGCTTCTATTATGGAACTTTATCAATTTCCTGAGTGATAAAAATATCCGGCTGAAATAATTTCTAGTTTAAGCTTAATGTCACTACTGCTCGTTTGAATATTATTCATACTTTGAAATAATCTTTCACTAAAAATAATATACAATAATATAAATGTATTGTATACATTTTATAAATGGATGTATGTATAAATATCCACTCGAGAATGATTCATCAATAAATAATTGATGTTTGCAAATTTTGAAGCAGCCTACCTTAAAAGTGATTTATTAATAGCTGTTTCGATCTAATGGTATATAAGAGTCGTTGAAAGGAATAATAAAGAAATATGTATAAATGAATGAAATCGTGTTTTGTACGCTCGCTCACATCGTTCTGTATTTATAAAAACTGTATTCTTTTCCATAGGAGTGAGGGGTGACAAAATTTTCTGGAGCCTAGTGACCCGTCGTGCCCTACAGGCACTCGTCACATCTGCTTTCGATTTATTTTCTTTCATAATTGATGACTCTATATAGAATAGCATCCAAATAATATGCTTATAAGTTTTCTGTATACACTCCACTAAGAAGAAGTCAAGAGATTATATGGCTTATTAAAAGGAAGGAAAATATCATATTGAGTTACATAAGTACTAAATTTAAATTGTCAACAAATTTTTCCTTAAAAGTTTATTTTTATCGAAAAATAATGAATGATTATGAACTTTCTTTTAGAAGAGAATAAGTATGATAGAATTTTTTTTTTTTTAATTTTTTAAAGTCGCATAAACTACTAAGGTCGTGAGCGACTACGGTAGGAGGTAAACTTTAGAGATTGGAACTCGTTTTATTTTTTTGGGCTGAGTAGAATAATATACTTAAATATTGAAAATATTCATTGGTGTACGCCGGACTCGAACCCGGTCCAATGCTTTGGTAAGCAAGGGCCGGATCCGATAGGCTACTGCGCGCCTGATAGAAATTTTAATTATAAATTAAAGCCCTCAATCTTTGTTTGGAGATCTCCAACATTAATCGATTAATGTTATTGAATTATTTGCACAACATTTAAGCATAATAGAAATAGTAAATGTGTTTATTTTATCACATTGATAAATAAAATGAACCTGACGTGTTTGATCATTTTTCATGATAATCTCTTTCGGAGTTTCAATTATTGTTTATCCTGGTGTTTCTTTGTACATGAAGTTGAAAGTTTATTCACTAGAAGCTGTTGAGTCATTTAGTTTGTATAAAGCTAAATATTTTAAAGAAATATGATTAACAATTGTTAATATGAAAAGTTATTTCATAACCACTAGATAAGTATATTAAAAGACTCTGAAGTGCATCGAGGAAGCAATATAACACAAGAGATGGTATTCAATAGAGGCGGTCATCTGTGAAACATATTTAGTCTGTTGGTACACATGACACGACGGGGTAACAAGATCCTTTTTCAGTCTTTCTCTGTCTTTACTTCGAACTCATACATATGTACTACCATGTTTCATTGTAGTTGAGTTATATACATTATTCACGCACATATCTATGACAAAGTATCAGTATGAATCTCAACATACAAATTTCATTCAACAATATATCAATACGGGTGACTAGTCTTTTCGATGTTTTTCATTTCGTTTATGTACATATATCATACATGATTATAGAACATTAATGAACAGAGTTAGCTGAATGATTTAACTTGAGGCAAACAGTAATGACTCTACTATTCTTTATAAAGTACAGATTTTTTGATAGTCATATCCTTGAGAGCTTCGATAAAAAATTCAAGACTATGTCTTTTTAAAATTTGATTTATTCAAAACTCGCCGTAATCTACTTATTTTGTAGCATGTCATATTAGTTTATTGATGTCAAGATTCATCAAAATAGTTTTTATCGATATTAAAGTGTGAAATACGAATTTCTACAGATTTAAAGTGACGTAACGAGTTTGTAAGTAAAGTAAAGTAAAGTTTGTTTTAAAGTAAAGTGACATCACTTCAATTCTACCATGATTCCTACCTTTGAAAATTGTTTAACGAGCAATATTTTTCATAATATTGAATTTAAGAAAAAAAAAAAACTTGACATTATATGATGAAAATAAATGATGATTTTGTGGGAGATTTTAAAAGCAAGAAAAATTTCGATGCTCTGTTATATTTTTCAATAAAAGCGTGGGAATGTATAGACGTAAATTGAAAAAGAGTCATTTTTCAAATGATAGAAATCATATTTTAGCCCTATCAAACATAGCTCAAAAATACAGTTTAACTTTACAGAAATATTTTTTCGAGGATGAAAATTTTAAAATTAAGAAATTCTATGTTCAAGTTCAAACGTTAGAAAAATTTCCTCTAAAAATGCGTTTTGTGGCATTAAACGTAGTTTTTTGAGCACAAAAAGATAACTCATCACCTGCAAATTGATCCGACAAGAAATTCCGAAGTTATTTATAAGTTCAACATTTTTACAAATGACATAAATGCTTTGAAGCGAGAAAGAATGGGAGATACTCATTAATTTTTACGTGAAGTATTCCACATTCACGTAACAGGATATGAGAAGGATAAGGATTGAGATAGTATGAGGCAAGGACCTCCTCAGTGAGAGTTTATAGAATATGTGAGAACAAATTTGGATAGCTTAGACCGGGATTCGAACCCAGAACCTTTCGAAGTTATGTCGGCTGCTCTATATTTTTATCGAATTTTTCCGACAGCGATGTCTCTTGAACGAATTAACCGATTTTGAATCGATTTGCCGCAATGGACGTTGATTTTTAAGATGACGAGCCGATGAGATTTTCAAAGTGATTTTCAAAGGGAAAGGAGTTCTAAAATTATTCCAAAAAAACATTTTTTTGAAAATTTAATTATTGAGATTTCTCTAAATCTACCGAGCCGAATCGGTCCAAATCTTCAGAAATAGTATATTACACACCTCGGCTTCGCCTCGGCCAACAATTACATGTGATCTGAGGCTTTCTTATTTACTTCCCGAGGAGTGTAGGCTATTTTTCTCCTCGACGGAGGCGGAAAGCGGCATTTTCGTTTAGCGCAGCGGGAGGAAAATTGACGCTTTCCGCCTGGAGGTGAGAAAAATAAGTTAAACAACTTCTTAAGACCTCAAAACGTAGAGATCTGAGGAAAACTCGATTTTCGAAAATTTTTTTAAATAAATGATTTTCATAGGAACATAAAAAAACTAGCCGTATATATATATATATAAGAACATTGAGTGAAGAAAAATGCAATTCATGTACGGAATTCTACACCTGCCAAAGACGAGGAAATTATTAACATGCACATACGAATAATACGTCACATATATAAACCGGCAGCAATTAGGTAATAAATAGAACCACCCATCCTTTGTGTATTCAATAGGACGAGGGAGTGAATTAATAAAACGATCCTTGTGTGCGTTCAACTCTCGTCGCTTCGTGCAGATGTGCCCCCTATGTAGAAATCGAAGGGTATTTATTTTCTTTTATAATAAGGGTTAATACAGTGATTAAATAGTTCACGTTCTTATTCATTTATTACATTCCATTTAAAATCGTGAATTTCAATAATTATGTCTGACAATAATAAATGGTTTAAACGACATACATTCTTTTTTTAATGCATATTTTGAAATCTCGATGGATGATATTTGCATACCTAAATTTATCGAATCAAACATATCATAATCAAACTTTTAAAATCTCTGATGACTTCCATCTAGGGGAACAATGGTTTAACATGAACGAACATACGTGATGAATCAATGCAGATTATAGATTTTATAAGTTGATGATGCATACAAACGTATTTATAAATGGATATATCCTTCTTTCCGATAAAGCTTTAGTCCTCTTATATCCATACTTATGTATATATTAGAGTTTGCTTTTAAAACAGAGTGTTGATAGTTTTATTTAAGTTGTGTATACAAAAGAGGTAACACGTGCGTTACATTTATCATGATTTATACCATTATCTTTTTATTTTCAACTTTTATAAATTTTCTACACGTTAAAAAAATTTAGATGAAAAGTTGTGAATTCCATTAGAAGAAAAATTTTCTTATTTTTTTTTTTTCGTTATATTTTTTATATTAAAAACCACATGAATAACATATATAATTTTTCATAAAAAGTAACAATGCTTTTCTCTATATCTGTAAAGTACTGACACCAATTGTAAAAAATTAAAGTTAAAGAATGACTTGACAATAGTATAAAAAATTATTTTAACCCTTTTTGTTCGTATTTGCTAACTCCATTAAATTTATGGTGACAATAGAAATAGATGCGAACAAAACATAACGGGTGAAACCAGAATAGACATCGGAAAGTAATCTATGAGTTTTCTTCCAGTCAATTGCACAGCTTGGGCGTGACTCTCCAAAGGGTAAGTTGATGTAAAGGTAACCGTTTTACTCATTTCTTCTTCTTCTTCAAAAAAAAAATGTTCATAATCGATTAATTCTGTAAGCTATTTTTTTACCTTTGCATTGTCTATATATTCAAGTTTTTAGAGCTGTTGTAGCGGAATTAAGAATTAATTTTAATTGGGTGACTGAAATAATGGCGGAATTTTTGAAAAAATGAAGGCGAGCGAAGCGAGCATGGTATGTCTATTTTTTATAAAAACCTAATGTCAGTTTAAAACTCTTCCACTTTGTGAACGAATGATTGTAATAAATTTTCTAAAGCTGATGTTCACTTTCGAGATTTGTACACTTGGTAATAAATATACATAGTTATAGATTCAGAAAAAGAATTACAATTTTTTTAATAATAAAAGGTTAAGTAAAATTAAATTTATTCGTTTAATCGAATAAACATATGCAATAAAAATAAAATAAGTACAATGGCAAAATAAATCTAAGACCAAAAAACACCTGTGAAAAGTAAGTTGAAAGGCATTCAGTAAAAAAAAAGGATCATGAATCAAATGATTCATGATAAGTAAAAAGGGCCAAATGTTTAGCATGTTAACATAATGAGCCATATCTAATTCAACCTTGTTTCACGGCAGACATTTATTCAAATGTAATGCTTTCACCCTCTTCGCAAGCATAATTTTCTATTTATATATAGATATACACATATATATGGCTGACATATGAATTTAACCTTCTTTTTATTTATCCTCACTATGAATAACTTGAAAATATCGAAAGTTTTGATCTTCTGGCTGAAAAATTGATCATTGAAAATATTTGAAAGATTTAAAAGTTGTTAATTTATGTCAGTTAACATTTGCGTAGCTACCTTAAATTTGAATTAGCACTTGAAAAAATCTTTTATTTGTTGACAAACCAAAGGTGTCAAAAGGTGCTTGGACTATAAAAAAGTGTCCAAACTAAAAAAAAGAATCCTTTCTTTTCTAAAAAAAAAAAACCCATTAAAATGTATTAAATGTTTCTTAAATCAGATATTAAAATATTCTTTCCTTAGGCTTTGACGAGTGTTTGACAATCGTATTACTACGGAAGTACTTTTAATGTACATATATAATCTTTGTATCAATAAATGAGGTTCAATTCCGTAAAATTCGTGTATCATACAAATTAAGAAGAAAAATTCATCGATTATTCATCTATTGAGATGCTTATTAATGTTTAAATAAGGAAATGTTCTTATTGTGTATATATATATATATATATATATTCGAAAGTAAAAGAAAATAAACGTGTTCTTTTGCTTATTTTATTTTAAAGGCTTATCCTCAGCTTATTTCAGGCTGATCCCAATCATTTCTGGCTCACTCGCTCGTATTCATTCTTTTTTTCTTATTCGTATCCCTCGTGCCAATTACGTCAAATCAATGTCACAGGAACAAAAAGCATGGTCCTGGTAAAAGCTCAAAAATAAATTAAGATAATTTTTTTTTTTCAATTAGTGTTACTCGATTATTTGAATAAATTTTATTTTTGTATCATGAAAAGTGGTATTTATCAATGATAATGATTAAGAAGTATCTGAAAATTGAATCGTTTTTATTTTATGCCTTTTTTATTTAAGCTCTATAATCTAAAACAATAGATCTTTCAAATTGAAACGACTTAAAATACTTGTTGCTCTTGAAGTTTATTAAATTCTGCCAACATTTTTGGCTATAATTTAAGATAGTAATTAACTGATGATATCCTGCTTTGCTGGGTTTTCGTTTTGTCAGCGTAATTTTATGAATTTAATTAATGCATAAAAATACTTTTAATTTTCATTCTTATTAACATGTCTTTATTAGCTTTTTTAGGAATTTTTTTAGGCTTTATAAGGAATTTTTCAGCGTTATCTTTATCTACTTCAAGGCATCTAATTTATTTCAAAATTTACACACGTAATAGTGACCGAAGGCAATGTAATAGCTTCATAAATTTATCTTAGTATCCTGACCAGGATCGTAAAATATTAAATATTAAAAATATTAAATTTCTATCAGGGAAAAGCATAGAACAGCCAACTCTTTGAGCTCGAATAGCTCGAAAACTTCATAAGTGCAATTTTATGCACTTAGGTATGAAATTAGCGGAAGTTGCAAGGATAGCCTTCAGGGTCAATCATTTTCCTATTTTTTTTCTAGAGCGTTCATTCCTTTACAAAAATATCTTAACACATTTGCTGTATGGCCTTTAGTTAGTGAGTTACAAGAAATAAAAAAAGCAAAAACAATTTTTCGATAAATTTTAATAAGCTCGTAATCTACTCAAAGGCCTAAATTAACAATGATATGCAAATCGAGTAAACGATTGTTATATTATAATATATGCATTAAGATAACTAACTTAACCCTCCTGATGACAAGAACTGAATGACGCCGAGAAGCGTAGTGGTCTTAATGTAATGGATAAAAGTGTTATCAGTACACCAATCATCAATTATGATATCCTTAAGTGAAAAATCTATTAGACAACACTGAAATTAATCAGTAAAATTCATTATTGAAAAATTGAATTCTGAATTATTAAGAACATTTTAATCTTAATATTTCAAAACCTGCACAACATGATTTTATTTAAAACTTGAAATCTAAAAATCGTGCTCCTTTTACATGTGTAAAACTTTCGAGTTTTGAAGAAAATTGTCATTACCCGCGGCTTTACTCGTATTAAAGCCCTTAGATAAATATCAAAGATCATTACATTCCAATAGAACTGAATCAATGTAATTCTAATTTTTTGACAAACAATTTTTTTGTCTTTCGTAAAAAACAATTTTTTTTTTAATAAATTTTATTCTATGTTAATTCTAATACCTCCAAGAATATGTATACCAAATTTCATGATGATCAGTTAAGTAGCTTTCGCTTGAAAGCGAAACAAACAAACTTACATTCACATTTACAATATTAGTATGAATATAAAAACAGTATAAAAATTAATAAATAAATTGCAGTCACGGCTAATTTTTCAAATCATTATTGAAACGTAAACAATTTCAGAAGTCCAATTCAAATGCTGGCACAATATTGACCTTTCGTTTGCGAGGGCGGACTTAAAAGAAAAAAACCAATGAAACATAATACCTTAAGCATTCACCCCATTTTTCTATTCACTCGGAACATTTATCGCATTGACAGCCCGTCATTAAAGCTAAGCGCAAGGTACACATTAAATTGTTTGGTATATGTTAAAAATAGACACTTGATTTGAAATAAATATCGAGAGCTGAATAATAATCAACCAGTTAATGAAAAGTAATCAAAGTTTTAATAATGAAACCATCGAATTCATAAGCAATTAAAATCGTTCCAGAAATTTAACATGTGGTTGACCCCACAGACAAACCATATAAGATATGGCCTTAGTTGAGATGAACAATTCTGTGAGAATAATTTTTTGATGTCAATGTTGCAAATTGACGTTTACCTTGTACTGAGCTTTATTTGAGCTTCCCAGAAGAGGTTTAGGCCTAGCTCAGTATCCACTCTTAAGACGTGATCGCGACAATTATAAGCTTGGGCCTAACTCGAGAGCCGATGTGCTTAGTATTTGACAATTAGGCTCAGACTTTGATCAGCTACTAATTCAGGTAGGCTGTACATGATTAGTCATCTATATTTTTAAGGTCAAATGACTCAATAACATAATTCTATAAAAAAGTTATTTTGTATACAAAATTTTCAGAAAAGTTAATCAAAAAATACAATTTATAAAAAAAGTTTTAAATCAGATATATTCCAACCAAGTTATGAATACTAAAAAAAAATTAGGAAAACGGTTGACCTTCGAGGCCATCCCTGCAACTTTTCGCTAATTCCATACCTGGACGCTTAAAATTGCACTAATGGTGTTTATGAGCTCTTCGAGCTCAAAAAAAAAACTTGAGAGGTGTCAAGGGACACCCGGATGGAACGAAGTTTACAATAGCTTACTATAGCTTACAATAGCTTACTATAGCAAAAAGTGTCGTGACAACTTTTCGTAAGAATTTTTTCCGTCTAGCCCCCTTTCGCAACGCGCCATAAGGAACTTCGTTCCAATACAATTCATATGTTATTTTGAGCTCTCCGAGTTCAAAAAGTCTTTCTATGTTTTTGAGCTGTTCGAGCTCAAAAGTCTGATAGAACATTATTTTTTGAATTTTCAAACCGCAATAACTTTAGAATGAATGAACCAATTTTCACGCGGTTGGCGGTATTCGACGCAGTTTTAAAGCCTCAAAGAGAATCTTTAAGTTTGAATTGATCGAACTAGCAATTTCAGAGTAATTCCGAAAAAACACTTTTTTCGGTTTTCTTTCGTTCACGATATCTCTCAAATGAATCAACCGATTTTAACCGACTTAGCGGCGATCGACGTGGTTTTCTAATATTAAGAGCTGATTAGTTTTTGGAGTTGATTGATAGAAACGATTGAAAGTTATTCCAAAAAAACCACATTCGAAAAAATTTTTTTTCGTGGTATTCAAAATCTGTTTGGCCAAGCCCTTTACACACACACACACACACACACACACACACACACACACACACACACACGCAAAATTTATTCTCAGTATTAAAAAATAAATAATAATAGCGGTAAAAATAATAACAATAATAGTATTTATAGAAATAAAAATCGTGCAAAACGTTATTTTTTTATTCTCAATTGATCAAACTAAGAATAAAAGAGAACTTGATAAATAGATGATAGACATGTCAACGTCCCACAGATTCGCGTACGTGACGTGTAATTAAATGTAGACATGTGGATTCGTATAAGAAAAAAAAAGAGAAGAGTCGCGTGGCCCCCCGTGATCCTTGCCGTGATCCCCGTTATGCTGGCAATTATTGGAGGCTTAGTGCGAACGCTCGGGCACGCTGATAGAGGGTTTCTCTCTACGTCATGAATACCTACTCCTCAGACACGTGTCAAATTTCTTCCGTACATATTCATGTATAAATTCTTTCCGTATTCACTTTAAATACATCTCATTTTAAAACGTTTTGAAACAATATGAATTTCAACAGAGATAAAATTTCAGGATAATTATTACTTTCATACTTTCTGATTAATGCTTTGATGTAATGGTAATTCAATTAAAAAGTTAGAGAAAACACTTGGCTACATTATGTTTTTAAAAATTTTAAGTAACGTAGAAAACGTACTATTTTTGACAACAAATAGTTGTTATTTACCCATATCAAATAATACATAGATAATAAAAAGTCGTGATATATGTATGATCAAATACACTGAACATAAATAGCCATACATTATCAATACAAAATGGTCCCAACAGAAGAATAAATTCGGATGGTCTTCACTTTTGAAAAGGAAGTAAGGGAATAATAAGTTATAATTTATGAGTAACTTGTGAATCCGATTATGTACATACATAATTGCTTCAAAAAATACATACATAATTACTTGAAAGGCAACAGTTGACCTTGCAGACCATACGTGCACTAAAAAAAAAAGTTTTCTGCTCGGCACAATCTACTGAATTGTAATGAGTGGCAATTTGGATATATAGCGACCGTCACGATCCATTCGGGTGCCATTCACGGTACTATATTGCTACCGTTAGTATACAGTTTTTCTAATCTTACTATCTTTTAGATACACTGAAAAAAAATTTTCTTGAACCAAGAAAATTGTAAGGAAGACCGAAGTTATTTTCGAGCAAGAATAAATTTTCTTGGCTTGAAAAAATGTAACTTTGTTCAAGAAATTCTAACTTCATTCAAGAAATTTTCCATCTTCCTTAATAATCTTGATTTAAGAAAATTTACACTTGACTGAAGACTTTCTTTCTTTCTGTGTAGCAGCGTGTGTATTGTGACAGTAGCAATATCGTATCGAGCAAAGCAAAAAACTTTTTTTTTGTGTGGAATTGGTCCAAACTTCTACCCAATAATTAACAGCCAAACTTTGGTCAACATATCAAACACCAAACCTTGGCTCTGAAGCTTGGTTACAGAGTTTGACTCGTTTCATTTTCCAACTTTAAGCGAAATTTTAGTCAAACTCAAAAGCTAATTCGTAAATAAACTTATTCATTAAAACTAAAGTTATTCATTAAAAGGTAGTGTTTCATTACTTTTCCGATTGAGACAAAGCAGCTTATTAGTGGCGCCTAACTCTATATGTATAAAAAGAGTAAAACAGAGACAGTATTTAGTAAGACGTAACTTGAGACATCTTGCATAATTTTACTGATAATCTTCAGATTAATTTTTCATAAGTTTCTTCAGCAAGATTCACAGTTAAATAGAGAATTCGGCACATTAGTTTTACGTTTAAACGTGAATACTACTTTGTGATACAGAAATTTTTTTGGTTAAAAAAAATTTCACCGTCCAAAATCTCTATAATATTCGTCAATATTTTCTTGAGTCAAAATAATTTTTATATACACAAGATTTTTTTGGATCTAATGAAAAAAGGTGGAACTCGCCGGCGACCCATTCATAGCAAGCTGTATACACTGAACACATGTTTATGTTTTCTAATTTTTGACCATCGAATCAAATTTTATATTTTCTTCTGTAACGAACATATTTATCAACATTTTGTTAGAATTGAAAAAAGAAAATGTTTCATAGTATCACGGCTCATTTTTGAAGAATGGTAAAAAAAAGTTCTTCCTTATAACACAACCTTGTATTTATTACTTAAAAAAAAAACAATTTTTTGAAACATAAAATGGATTATACTTGCAAATTTGAGGTTCAAAAAAAGTTTTCTTCAGTCAAGAAAATGATCCATGCGAGCTTTTATCGGAAGTGTTATAAAATTGACTAATTTTATCAATATTTGTTAAGCAACTAATAAACTATTTTTTTTTCCCTATCACTATATTGAAAAAAAAAAAAAAAAAAAGAAATTTATTTGTAGTGTGTCAATATTATGATTTGCTGACCATTAGTTCATCATATAGTCTTCCATATCATGATATAATGATAGTGAAAAGTATTCATTTTATTTTACAACTTTATCCATTTGAAGGTATAAACTTTACACGCTCAATGATTCAATTACTTTATTTATAGCAAATAATCACTCAGTAGGGCCATTCTCACGAGCCTACATCACTTCCGTTTTCTCATTCAATAATCTGGTTGCTTTAAGTATTTACTCATGTTTTACATCGACACCCTGATGTTATTTACAGTCAGCAAAATACGATGTACAATAGAATAAAAAAAAGAGTGTCAAAAAAAGAGGGGAAACCCTTTAGAGTTTATAAGCTAGACCCGGATTATAAAACAGTAAAAAATGTGATCATGTCGAATGCTCTTTTATGTTACAACTTTCTCTTAAAAACATCTCTCTTTACCGGTGAAAAAATCCCTTATACAAGTATACATCTCAATCACTTTGCTGCTTATATACCTTTTTATGTCTCCATGTGATGAATTTCTACTGCTTCAATGTGATATAGATATATATAAACTGTATAGATCAGTATTCCTGTATACAGTCTAGTTGCAACGGACGATCGATAAATTCGCCAAGGTCTCTCTATTTCTTTTCTTTTTTAAAAAGTGTATCCATGACGACGCCAACGATGGCCGTCGATGATTTAGCGCTTGCGTGTCATAGACTTGCATTCATTTTCTGTATTTTATGCAAAAATATTTAAGCATTATTTTAATAGTTATTGTGATTGTTTATTGGAAAAAATCATTGTAAATTACATTAATTTTATTACCACTAAAGATTAACAAAAATCATTTTTTGTATCTTCCTGTTGTGAACCAAAATAAAAAAATTTGATCGTACAAATATCTTCTTGTTTTATTAAAAAATAACAATAAATTATAGACTTCCATAAACTCAGACAAAATATTAAAAGAAAAAGAAAATTTATAACTTTAAAAATTTTTGAAAAGCTATTACTTCATTGCACTTGAAATCAAAGTCAGTCAAACCTTGAAATCACAATGTGACCACTGAAGCAATTGGAAGTACAACAAAAAAAAATTTTTATAATATTTTGCTTTTTCAAAAATGATCTTGGATTTAAAAAAAACTTTTCAAGCTTCATAAATGTCTGGGTTATTTAACCAGGTTTCTTAACTTTAATTCAGTATTTTTGTTTGTCTAGGATTACTGATCGTCCGAAATAGCGTTATTATGTGGAAAATTGCCCTTTTTTGTTATTATTAACATGCTTTGATTTACTTGATTTGTATGTATAGAGCTATACTTATATATGTGCTTTAAGCAGTCTGATTGAAAATTAATTTCATCTCATCAGAAAGTTTATGTAGTAGAAAACTCCATAAAATCATTATCTAAACGATTTCGATGTGATTTTATTAACTTGCCTACTACAGCTACAAGTGAAATAATTAGTAACATAAATTCAAGTATTAAAAAACAAAAATTTGCTGATTACAATTTATAAAAAAAAAATTTTTGCAAATTCTCAAAAAATAAAAAAAAAATATAACATTGATAAATACCTCACGCAAATGTAAAAATTCTTAAATGAACAAAAATTTTTAATTAATAAAATGTTTTGTAAAAAATTCTGAATTAAAAAAAAATGATTTCTCGAAGTTATTGATTTTTGCATTAATTATAGCCAAGTTATGTTATGTTATAAATAACACAGAAAGATTGTAAATTTCATTTGAACTAAAGAAGTAAAGTCTCACATTAAAGGAATACTTTATCTCTTCAGGAATAGAATTCTCTCTTCTATATATACATCTATATTTTAAATGACAAATTTCACTTAGTTTAATGCAGTGGCACGTTCGACGAGCGCACGACCGAATGAACGTCGAAGCATGTTAACGTCGTGTATATCAAAACAAAGGTTGACAAGGATCCTGGGACTAAACGAGTGTCAGCCCAGAAAATTTGAACGAGGGGAGACGAAAGAAGCACAGACGATATTTAAAGTTAGAAGACTTACCTTTAATTTTTTTTTTCTAATACCGTATTGACTTTGCCTTCAAGTAAACTTTTTTCTATTGATACTTGATACTTGCACTTGAAAGAAATTTTGTTTTTTAATTCATAAAAAAAATTCTGATTCAAAATGAATTTAAGATTGAAATTAATATTTTGACACAAATATGAATTAGTTTTGAGATCAATCCAAATTTGAAATTGATTTGTAAATAGAAATTAGCACGCCTGTAGAAATTTCGATTCTGCTTTAGAATTTTAATAAAGACTTAAGAATATTTAAAGGATAAATTTTATCTATTAAATATTCTTAAGTCTTTATTAAAATTCTAAAGCAGAATCGAAATTTCTACAGGCGTGCTAATTTCTATTTACAAATCAATTTCAAATTTGGATTGATCTCAAAACTAATTCATATTTGTGTCAAAATATTAATTTCAATCTTAAATTCATTTTGAATCAGAATTTTTTTTGCACGGGATAGTTGTGAATATGAGTATTATTTTTATGTAAAAGGAATATATTTTTGTTTAGGATTAGTAACGTTATTGACAAGTATGTCATAAGAAATTTTTTAAGTTTTTATGTAACTAAGCAATTTAATTTTAATAAATTGTTTCCAAATGGCTATGTTTTTAGTTCCCTATCTTTTATCGCTCATCAATCTTATAAATAAAAGAGTAATATTGCGATCGATTACTTAGTGATTGATTCATAAGATAGCAGGTTAATATATATATTTTTTTTTTATTTTTTCACCATAGAATACGTAAAAATAAGCGGTAATTGATTTCACGCTCTTGATTTATTATACAGCGATATAGAATGTCGATTTGGGGTAAAAGTTACGATTCTTCAACCCCATCATTCGACATGTGTTATATCCATTTAGTAAAAAACCTGAAAGGTCAAAAAATGAGTAAAGGGGTGCCATGTTAAATTTCCAACTTTATCTGCGACTTGCTATTGCGTAACGGACAAATAATTTTCGTTCCAGTTGAGGATAACACTTTCAAATAGTTTTCATAATTCGTAAAACTGGTTCTAAAAGAAAAGTGCAAATCAGTTTTTTTTGCTTTGGGTGCCGCTACTATAATTCTAATATATAAGTGCGCATGTGCCACATTGACTTGTTTGTACGATTGTAATGGAGGGAGCAAAATTGAAAATATATTTTACCTGTATTTTTTTTTTAAAGAACACTATTGTTAACAAATTTTTTCGAGCTAACTTTGATGGCTCTTAATGTAAAAAGGTCTTAAATTTATATTTTAACTAGCATACGTTGCGCACGCAAGCGCGCGTCTGAATGTTGGTATGGAATTACATATATTTTTATATTTATGATATATTTGAACAATCATGTTACGAATAGTTTGCTTACATGATATATTTTATATTTTTCATCTAAATTATACGAGTGGAATGTTTTTTCTTTTTATACTATCATTATATCAGGTAAATCTATCTATTGCATTCTTGATGTTTCTGGAATTAACTTTGATAAAATTTTACCGAATTCTATAATATTGAATGATTGTTGATTAATAAATTATCTATGTTTATAAAGAATGATAGTTATTAGATAAGAATTTTTTGTACCTGAGAAAAATATCTTCTAAAAAGCCTTACACCGGATCACTTTCCGGCCATCCCCTAAATTAATAAATCAGTTTCATTGTTGTCGTATAATATATCGAAATATAAAAGAAACTAAGTGTTGTTTTCTATTATATTCTATTTCATATAAATAAGATCACAGGACTTTATAGATTAGCGTAATATTACTCACTATTATTTTGAGTAAACAGATAGCTCCAGCTTTAGAAGAGAATAAATTTCTTTCTTTCATACCATCCAAAACCTTCCATTTTTTCATCTCATTCTTCATCTTTTTTACTCAAACACGGCTTCGGCTTTCAGTAGTTTTTTTCACCATGCATAACTATTCATAGTAGAAAGAAGGCGGATAGGGTGGCTCTTCATTGATAGATTCAGGTCGGCTAATCCACTGATTTTGCCGTCGGTAGATGACACAATTGTCCCGTCCTAAGATTTAAAGTTTCTTTCATATTTTTTTTTATGTTACTCTAACGCTATTCAATTCGAATTTGAAGTATCCTCTATAGGGGAATAGGTAACAATATTTTGTTTATAATATATTTTTAAGAGGCTAGTTTTGAACCTTTTGTTCTAAAAATTGTAAATTTTTAATTACTCGGAGTTTTCCAATCACGTCATTACTTTTTGGCCAAAGTTGAAAATTAAGTTGCCGTCAGATCTTGATGTAATTGTTTATAAGTCCCGAACGGATCATTCAGAGTATTTTTTACACCGTTTGTGTGTAGACTTATTATTATTTTGAACGCTAAACAAATCTATGTAATTGAACCTTGATTCTCGAATGGTTTTTGATCTATTGACATTTTCATAAAATTTAAGTTTTATGGATTGAATAAATTTCGAAAAATCTCAAAATCAGTTTTTCACTTTTTTTATACATACACTAAAAAAAAAAAAATTAACTTGAATCGAGAGAAAAATTCTTTAACCAAGAAAATCATTTGAAGAATTATATTGTCTTGAATCAAGAAGAAAAATTTTTAATTCTTGAAAATTGTTTTTTTTTTTTATTCAAGTTAATTTTTAACTTCCCGCTACGAAAATCAATGATTTTCAAGAAATCAGGAAGTTATTGGTTTCACCCTGGTTTTCGAAAATCGAGTTTTCATCAGGTTTCTATGTTCTGCTTCACGAAACTTAGATTTTCTATATCATTTAAATCGATTCGAACCAGTAGATTTTGAGAAATCTCAAAAATAAAATTTTCAAAAAAATGTTTTTTTGAAATAACTTTTAAACAGCCGTAATGATCAATTCCAAAATCCAATTGGGTCTTAAACATGAAAAACGACGTCGATTCTCGCAAACTTCATCAAAATTGGTTGATGCGTTGAAGAGAAATTGACAAAAAATTTCGAAAAAAAATTTTTTTTATGTAGCCTCGAAATTTCTCGTCGAATCGTTTGGTAGATAACAAATATAATCTTTTTGTGCTTGAAAAACTGCTGCAAGTCTCAAAAAATTATTGATTCTTTCGGAAGATATCACAATTAAAAATTTTCAAAACAGTTTGTTCTCATAAACCACTTGATTTTCGAACTCGAAAAAGTATAATAGTTGTGTTTTTGAGCTCGAAGAGCGGAAGAACGGAATAGATCAGTTTTCGAGCGTCTTGTACATAGTGGGATGTTCCAGGGATGGCCTGCAAGGTCAACCGTTTTCCAGATATTTTTTCTACGAGCATTTATATATAGTTATAAATTGTTCCATACTTTTGAAAATTTACTGTGTGCACTAGAATATCCTTTTCTCATTTTTAATGCACGTATAATTATAGAGAGAGAGAGAGAGAAAGTCAAATTGTAAACACACTTTGTTCGTACACACATGTTTTTTTTATCCACTTATATGGCACAGTATTACCTTTTGCATGATATAAAATTTTATTGCTTTTTTGTTATAAGAGAAACTAAAAAAAGATACTTGAACTTACAATAATCACGCCTTAACATATCTATGGGTTTTGATAATTAATACAGAATACCTGAGTTTTGTGGCTATTCAATTAAACTTATATAACTTTTTAACCCAATACTGATGACCATGCGTAACCTTACAACTTTGGTCGAGTAATGAGAAATTTGCCGGAATGCTTTTAAAACTATACCCTGTTGCCATATCATTCACTTTTGATGGACAGCGGCAAAAAGCCTATTCTTAACAAAAAGAAAACGCTGCGAACAAAAAAATACTAACGACTCTCTGGTGAATTGATGAAGAAAATTCTTCGAATATAAAGTGATCAGTTTGGGGTCAATTTATAGATTACTCTATAATTTATGAATTAAAGAGTCAATAAACTGTTATCACTGATTTTTTTCTTGTTGTAGACAGAGTAACCTTGAAGTATTAGATATTTTAGATAAATTGATATGTTTATTAAATTGAAATAAAAATAAATCAGTCACGGTAACTGTATTCGTTACCCTCCTTATATTTTTGAGATGGTCAGTTGTAGCGATCAAGGTCTGAATAAAGAAAGTGATTGATAGCTATTCATGGAAGCTGATCTGTGTAATTCGCGTACATAAGAGGATCTCACTGCGAGATCACATTGTTAAGCTGTCAGCTAAAAGCATATAGATTTCCTTCCGTCGGACCAATTCGTTTGCGCACTTTTTTTCATCTTCCACTAAAGAACATTTATACCTGGCAGAATGCAACACACAGAATGAAAATCATTCTGTCATACGCTTTTCTGACATCAATTTCTACCCGTCAAAGTTTCAAGCATTGAAACATTTCAATTTCAAGTATTGATCCAATGTGTCGAACATATTTTTTTTTTTTTTTTTTTTTTTTTTTTTCAAGAGATGAAGGAAAGTCATTCAACCAATAATCGATCCAGACAAAAGTAAAAAAAAAGTGAATATCCTACACATATAGTGCAGATGAATCGATGGCTTGAATATTGCTGCCTTTGATTCCTACATTATATTATATACAAACTTTGATTGAAAGTCGTAAACATATTTTCGTGCCATTATCAAATAACCAATGACATTTGGACCTTTCTAAAATAATTATCAACTGTAACTTTTTAACTTCCCGCTAAGAAAATTGAAAATTTTTATTTAATACTTTCACAATCAAATCTGTATTCACAATTTATTCTCGCTAAGAATTTCATTAACAACAAAAATTTTTAATTTCCAAGTTATAGCTCCTATAGACTACAAATTCTCATTTCAAATTTTTTTCTTCGTGTCAATTATTATTCATTTTCGGAAAAAAGCCACGCAAATGTTATAGTGATCGCACATTGAAAGTTGCAATGAATATTAGATAGAATAATCCCATCGATAAAAGGTACAGGCCAATTAGATGGAATTTGGAATTTGTGAGTCAAAACAATACTCCAATTAAATTTCAAGTTTAGATCTAAAAATACAATTCTATAAAATGCCCAGCGAAGCGGGTGGGTAACAGCTAGTAATTTATAAAAAAAGGATAGTAAAAATATTGATTGCCTTTTTTTTACAGCACTTCAAAAAATTACCTAAAATTCATGCTTCTAGACCAGAATACCCCCTTGAAGCATTGAACTTTCAATATTTCAAATCTTTTCAAATACTACCTCTTATGAAAGTTCCGTACATGAAGAATCATCTTTAATCCTTTTTGTTTTGTTAGGGAGTAAACAACGTCTTACATTCAATTTTTTTAATTTATCTATTGAAAATCGCATCGACTTGACCGTGCAGAACCTCTCTCTCCCTTTCTCATCCTTGCCTGTAAGAGCTGTATATGAGAGTCAAATAAAGAGAGAGATTGTGGTCAAATATAGAGGGGTTAAGTAGAGAGAGATTCCACTAGAGAAGTAATACATAGAGAGCTGTAATGCAACATACGATAGATAGACGAAAAAATTTGAGGCGATTGATAAAATGTTTGACTTTAAAAAAGATCACTGGTTATAATTGTTTCGCACATTAGTATTTTTCAATAGTGTTTTTTAAATAAAATGGTTATGTGTGCTTGATCACAACAGTAATATAGAGCGCCATATGGGAAATAACCATGAATTCCTAAGGCTGTCAAAATATATAAGACTTAAAAGAGTCAATACTTAGCGATTTCCTAAAGTAATTATTGAAAATTTCCAATTTTCGAAATTGCACGTTAAAAGTATAGAAATATAGGTTGAAATTCTTTATTCTAACGAAAAAAATATTGATTATTAGCATCTGTATTTTAATGTGACTTCTCTCTTAAAATGAATCAGTGGAATTTCACTGTTTCACAGCTATAAGTATACCAAGTGGTATACTTATAACTGTGAAATAGTGAATATATCACTAATTTCCAGTGATTTTCACTGGTTCAGATTTAGAGAGTTGAAAACTGTAAAAAACATTTTAAAAACTATGCAGTGGGCCATCGTTTTTGGTTTCGCCCCAAATTTTGACACTTTTTATTTTTATGGCTACAGGATACTGACACCTAAGACGCATCAAGGGACTAAAAAAAGTAAAACGCGTAAAAAAAATCTGGTTATAAGCATTTATTTCTTAAAGAGTCCACTTTGACGAATTTGTACAGTAACAATCTAGTAGATAGTCACTCACATAGGATATAATAAGAAACAGGGTAAGTAACCGCTAATTTTACAGTCATTTAAAAGTCGATAATTCAAAATGATTTATGTTGGTTGTTTCGACTTACATCTTTTTGACATCATATTCCGTTATTTCGTTCACAAAGATGTGCCGAAAATCATATATTCAGCCTAGCACTTTTATGGGTTTCTTCCGGGATATGCATGTATATAGATATATAATTCTTCATCCAATATCTGATACCAAGATACTATTAAATATTTATAATTGTTTAACAAAAGAAAAAACATTCTAAATGATGAACTAAAAAGTGTAAAGTAAAACAAACGCAATAAAAGGAAGTTTTTTCGAATACATGTCATCACGAAGGTTTGTTAAAAGGCGAGAAAGCACAAATCGTTGCATAGCATTAGTTTGAACACTAAAATCAACTTTTACTTTGAACACAATGTTAACGTTTCTCAGCGTGATGTCAAAATAACCAAATGTCAACACAGTCGAGCGTCAAGGGGTTTATGATCGAATTATAGGGGACCAACGATCTCCTGGTGAGACATTTTTTTTCTCCAATTACGTAACAATGTCAGTATAACGCAGCTGCGTCTTTATCCTAGTGCCGCCTTCTGAGTATGTCATCACGACGCTCTCGAGTGTATTTTGCTCATCGAAAAAGCAACACGGCAATGCACGTTTCAAAAAATTATACAAACTGACCGCCTCCAAACTGGACACACGGCCAATTCTGAAATACTGTTAATAATACTGGGCGGATGTGCAAAGTACTCTTATTCACTCGACTGGTCCCTTATTTCAATGCATGTAAAGTGTTTTCCTTCTATTATAATAAAATTGAGAAAAAATGTATGCGGCATCAATTTATTCGTGATGTGATTGGTCGAATATATCATAAGCATGAAAATATGTGCAAACCCTACATTCAGAAGAGTCCTTGCGCACGAATATTAAATTCTAGTTAATTAATATAAATTGTAATTATAATTGTAAAAAAAAAAAAAAACACGATTGGGAATTATAGAATATTGAACGCAATTTAATATTCTCTAGATTTAACGTCAGCGCACAAGCGTGCGCCTGAATGTTAGTATAGAATTGTATATATTTTCATGCTTATGATATATTTGACCGATCACATTACGAATAAATTGGTTTCACAAATATTTCATCTCAATTTTATTATGTTGGGATTGAAAAGTCAATATCTAAAAAAAAAAAATCCATAAACAAATTTCCTAAAGGACAGGAACCGGATGAAAAATAATTAAAAGTGCCCGTCGGCTTGATACTTTCGTCAAAGGATCCGCTACGATTTTCATCTAGCGATAGTGTCCTATCGCAGTACAAAAAAAACTATGACTTCAACCAAATGCAAACATCTCCCAGTAATAAAACCGTGCTTTAACGATAATAAAACATGCCGTTTAGACACACGTGTTTGTTGAAATAAATCTCAGAGCATCCGCGTAGTCTCTGATGTCTGTTAGTATGCGATGATAATTTTTTGCAATGTAATAAAAGTAATCGTTTGCGGAGAATTATTTATCTCGTTCCACGATAATTGTGTTATTTCCTAGGAATTCGAGACTCAAATTTAAATAGAAACATGGGATTCCGGAAGTATTTGTATGTCTATGCATCTCATAAAAAAAATAAAGTTTACAGACTCTTCTGTTCAAAGCAAATTTTATTTTTATTGTTTTATGTTACTAACGTCTTTAAATATAGTTTACCGTCTAGGAGCCGGAGATATTTTTTAGATCAGTATGTATCAAAAAAAGAAAGCAATTGTTACCTGATTTCTGCAGCTTTGCTTTGCTGAAGTACGATAATAATCTCTATGAAATTTTCAATGTATATATATTCACAATAATATTTAAAAATTTTCTTATCAAAAAATTATTAATCTATTTTAAGTTCCATTGACCCCTCTCCTTGATCAGAATTTTAATTATAATTCAATTAATCGTACTAATTTAAAAATTTTTCTTCACTTTCATCATGTCTATATTTTTAAGTCTATATAAAATGTGAACTAATAAGTAACTTATTAGATGTGCACTAAAAAAAAAAAACCTCAAAACTTCATTCAAGAAAAATCTTTTCATCAAAATTTCATTCTTGTTTCAAAATAATCAGTTTTCATAATTCAATGAATTTTTGAGTCAATAAATTAAGACACTTGAATAAAGATCAAAAAGTTTTCCATTCGATAATTTTGCTCTTCAACGAAGTACTTCACTGTTTTCAGACAGCAAAATCTTATACTTCATTCAAGATTTTTTTCTTTTGGATTAAACTGCGAGATAATATTGGTTCAAGATATAACCAACTTGTATCAAGAATGCTATTAAAACTAAAAATGATTGATTTTTTATTTTTTATTTTTTTAAAAAGTTTTTAGTATTTTTAATACAGAAGCTTATTCTCGAACCAAAAAAATGAAGTTTTTCAAATTTGTAACGAAAACAAAATTATAGTTACAATAGTTATCAATCACAGATCTTGGTCTCTTATTAAATGAAATCAAGATGAGATTGAAGGCAAGAAATTCTTGAAGCACGACCTTCGATTATCTTCGAAATTAGTTTTGTGCATCAAAATAATTTCACTTGAAGCAAAATAATTTTCCCATCAGTGCAGCTGAATGTTTTCTATGGTCTGACCATGTACAGATAACATTTTCAAAAATACGTCAACTTTTTCAAGTCACTCCAGTATATAAAAAAATAGTATATATTATTAAAAGGAATGAAGTCTAAAATTATTATATCAATGTATTAACTACTGTAATTTAAAAAAGTAAAAAAAATTTGATTCGAGGGTGCATCACCTGGTACAAACATTTATCATGGAAAAATAGGGTTCCGAGATTATATGATCCGTTGAGCGAGGGTGGTAGGGTTAATTTGTTCACGTAATCTTTTACTATATCTAAACATAAAGGGTAAATACTCTCTTTGACTCCAAGTTCATAATTTTTATTAGTGTTAACTGTTGAGCCAAAATGATTTTCAATTTTTACTCGTCATGTTCTGCGCGTACAGAACGAATTATAATTTATGAAGAAAAATAATAAACTTCTATCGTATAATAACCGAGAGAAAAATCATAAAATGCAGCCGGTGCAACTTTAAATAAATTCTCGCCTATCGAAGTAAGTATAGAGAGCTCTATTCTCATTTATGTTATACGAGGGTGCGAATTAAGCATGAAAGGGGTATAAAGTCGAAAACATAAAAAAAAATTCACGATTCTCTAGTTCTTGTTTTAATCAACTTTTTGTTTTACCTTTGTATTTGAGCGTCAGTCATTTTTTTCAGTCACTGCGTCCCTTTTTAGTGAAATTTAACCCACGCAACTACTCTATTATTTTCATTTGTGTAATCAGCTTTTACATATATCCAAACATGATTCGCACTTAGCTTTATTTTCTTCCTGTTAGTTCTAATAATTTAATTAACGTATAAAGAGTCATCGTACTACAATAGTTTGCACGAGTTAAATTTAAAGAGTACAATTTATTACTTTCAAAATAGAAATCAGAATGATTTTTTTTTCACAACATACCACAACCTACATTTAAAAGTAAAATTGGTTGACAGTCTTATTTAAAAATAATAGGCTCGACCTTTTTTCATCAAGTATTTTATATCAAAATAACAATAACTTACGCAGATGTTTATTTTTGCTTTTTTGGATTTCAGACATTCACAATTGTATAAAAGTAGCAAAATATTTTCAACTATTTACTGAATAAAAGAAGAAATATTTTATGTATTTTCTACCCATGCACGAAAATTTTAGAACGAATATTTCAACTACAAAAGTTTCTAAAGGTAATGTAATTAGTCACAGATCCTTCAAATTTTCCAGTTTGGATTTTATGGTTACTGTTGTACGTGGATGCCCCGTTTTAAAACTTAGTATACAGCTCTGTTTAACTGCAAAATTTTTAAACCTGATCTGTTTCGTCATTTTTGCATTTCGTGTTACTTTTGGTAAATTTACAGTCACATAAAGATCGAAACTTTGAAAAAATTGAAGTTAGAAAAGTTTATTGACTTAAATAAATAAGAAAACAGTATAACCTTTAAGATTTTATGTTATTACGTATATGAAAAATGTGAAGAAACTCGGTTGACAAAAGCCGCTATTATAAGAAACATTTCCAGATAAGTCAAGCATTAGCGTTATTATAAAATCAATTTGAATGTAAAATACAATTTAAAATGTATTATATAATTAATTCATGATTTTAAGACTAATATTTCTAGCTTGAAATAAATTATGAGATATTCTAAAGGTCTCAGTGTTCCATGATACAGGTCCTTATTTTTAAATCGTATAAAAAAAAATTGATTTTGTATTATATATTTTTAACTTCCCGCGAAGAAAATTAAAAATTTTCAAAAATGGGGAAGTTATTGGTTTTACTCCATTTTTCGAAAATCGAGTTGTCATGAGATCTCGATGTTTTGAGGTCCTAGGAAGCTTCCCTAAATGTTTTTGCGATGATGTCCGTATGTCCTCAAAATAACTCAAAAATTATATTTTAGAGCTCAAAGAGCTCAAAAACGAAAGAAGTGAAATTTTGAAAGTTTAAGTATGGATTAAGCGGGAAGTAGCAGGGATGGCCTTTAGGGTCAACCATTTTCCTAACTTTTTTTTTTATAAATTAGTGTATTCACATAACGTACCACAAATGGGGACTTTGTCTTTAAAAGGAACTTTAAACTTATTGGGGTTTTTGTCAATTTTGAAATAGAACAGACAAAATTAGTCATTAAAATTTGCCTATAAATTTTTTTTTAATCTCATGTATTATTCAAGTTTCGCAAAATTTTTTTTTCTTCGTTAAAGTTGAAAATAATATTCTTTATTGCGGTCATTTTAACGATGAAAGTCTAAGAGAAGCCACATAAAGACTATAAGTGGTTTGCAGATTCATCAATTCTACTGTTGTCAGGACGTTTTTTTTCTTAGTTTGTTCTCATGTGTTCCTGAGTGATTCTTTTAGCGGGCAAATTACTCAGGCATTACTCGAAAAAATACATTTCTTCTTTACTTTGTTTTTTTTTTAACTTCCTATACTTACTCCTTATTCTTATTTTTTTTCTTCGACTCTCTTAAACCGCAACGAATTTTTTCCTCTAGGTATCAATTTAAGATGCCGTATAATTCGATACCGGTAACTTTATACCATTTGGAACACACGCAAGGTCTCATCATTGGCTGCTTCTTTATTATCATGATATGACTTTTAAAGTTTTCTTGATGAAATTAAACTTTTATTATTATTATCATCATTATTATTTAATTTTTGATACATAAAAACAAACGTTCTAATTCTTTAAAATTTTCTGGTTCCATAAAACTTTCGTCGCTTGATTTTATACCAGGGAAAAAAGTATTTATAAAATTTCATGCTAACAACAAATTCATGGAATTTTTTAAAGCATTAATAATATGAGCTTAATTATAAATCGATTATAAAGCAGATAATAATGTCACATGGTAAACATGAGTACTTATTTGCGATAAGGTCTATGCTACTCTAAAAAACCTGAAATACAGGAAAAGCATACTATCTTCCACAGCAAGAAAACTTCTTATCACTGCTACTGTCATTCCTATTATTGAATATTGCTCATCTAGCTTAATCTAAAAGATTGGACTATAAATAAATGAATAAAATTAACAAATTCAAAAATTTTAATTTAAAACTTTATATATTAGAAATCTAAAAAAATCTCATGAAAAATAAATTTTAGTAAGAATAACAATTGTAGTTCAATATAGCTCAGAATGTAATCAAGTATCGAGACTTCAATGGAGATTTCTAACGCGTAGTAAATTCAAGTACACTTGTTCTCACTACGATTTATTTTCCATGCTATAGTTCTTTCAGAAATTAATTAATTTTTTTGTACTATCGACAAAAAACGACCAGCTGCACATTTATTTAAAATTATATATCTTGTATACATTTCAAGTTGAAATAGACACTCCGACAATTTTGAAAAGTCTTGCGAAGTCCATCTGGTGTTTGCGTGATCTCTTCAAATTAACTTCTTCCTCATATTAAATCAAGAACTTTTTATTGTTTGCTTTGTTTCCATTCCATCAGTATCAACAAAACAAAAATAATAATACTTATTTTATATTATCAAAATATTTTAACAGATCCCTCTTTTTTGTGTCTCTTAAATTTACTCTTCCGAATTCTGAGCTGTTTTTTTCCATCATCATATGTTACCGCCCCTTAAAATTCCCTTCTTTTCATTCTCCGTAACACGATACATACCTCGCAAAACGTTTGAAATAAAACGGTCGATGACGAGGGGTGAATGCTCACAAACCCACTCTGCGCGTTAGCGCGTAACAAAAAGGGCTGCTAACCCCTGTTTCAGCCAATCGCAATGTTCGCAACCCGCCCCATGACGTCATATATTTTCTGTGCTCCCTTCGTACGTAATTAGCCAATCAGATTGAGAGATTGTTCGTTGCTTTATGAAAATATTTCTTTTCAACCAATAATACATATTCAGAATACATGTCTGTTGAGGAGCAATCTAAAATTCTGGTGTTTCGGATTAATAAGATTATTCTTAAACACGTATAACTTATGGTATAAATAATAATATTATTTTAATTTAAAGTCTGTAATAGTTAGTTAAAAATATTTTTTATAAAAGGGGATCAAATTTATTTTCACAATGTATATTACATATATCCGTTTATGAATATGAAAATACCTTGGAATTCATCGAAAAAATCGGTAAGAGACAAATGACTTATTTAAGCTACTAAAGTCACCATCTTAAGTCGGTTTTCAATAACAATAATTTACTTTTTAGTAGATTTCATAGAAGTCTAACTATTGCATTTATCGATTCATTTTGTAAATCTGATTCAGAAAATACTTGTAGTTTAAAAGTTTATATATACATCTACTCAGAAAAAAAAATTTCTTGAACCAAGAAAATTGTAAGGAAGACCGAAGTTATTTTGGAGCAAGAAGAAATTTTCTTGGCTTAAAAAAATTTAACTTCGTTCAAGAAATTTTAACTTCATTCAAGAAATTTTTAATCTTCCTTAAGATTTTCTTGATTGAAAAAAAATTACGCTTGACTCAAGACTTTCTTTCTTTTTGTGTACGAAACAACGCGACTTGTTCTGATATTAGCGTCTACTTAGCCAATTCTCAAAGGATCTTAATAAAACTCAATATATTTATTCTTTGGACAATCCTCGTGATCAAGTTCGAAGATGAGCAAAATTGGCGGATTAGTTTAAAAGTTGAATTAGTGGATATCCACTATTTTTTTTGTGCAAAGTATACCGCGGTATACTTTGGACATCCAAAATAGTAAATATTCACTACCAAAGAGAGGAAATTCAATAATTCAGCTTAAGAAAGAATGCGATAACATTAAATTTTTGTAACTTGCATTAAAAACCCACGAAGAAAGCTTTAAATTTCATGTTATTTTATTTTCCTTGGCTCAAAATAACCTACTCATCTATAGGTATTTGATGAAATTTTACTATTGCATTCGTTTCACCGATTATGCAAGTTTTAAGTAATTTAAGGTGATAATATTACAGCGATCGAATAGCTCTTCAAGTGTGAAAGCGTGTATTTAAATTGAAAACTCGTTTGTGTGTCATTTTATTTTACTTAATTTGTGATGATCTAGTTTAATCCACTTTCATAATTTAGATGAAAAATATGAAAACATATCATGTAAGCAAACTATTCGTAACTTGATTGGTCAAAGATATCATAAGCATGAAAATATATCTAAAGTTCCATATTAACAATCAGACACGCGCTTGCGCGCGCGACGTATACTAGTATCTTAAAAAGTGCCATTCGACAACCTAAGTGGAAGTAGATTTCTTATTTTAAGAATGGTTCCCGTCTTTTTCTCTTCTTACGTTCATCGAAAGACACTGCACTACCTTTATTGCACTTACAACAATAAAGCTATTGCAGATTTATGAATTTTTCTTGAACAGGTTGAAAAATCCGAATAAAAAAACGCTCTGCTAGAAAATATATAAATAAATAATCTATCGAGTAGCAGAGCATATTTTCTAAAAACTTTCTTTATTTAGGAAAAATTCATGAACCGGTTATAGCTAGAACCGCTCTAAACTTTTGATCTTTTCCAAAAATAACGAATCTTGATACAGAATTTCGTTCAACAAGAAAATTAATAAATTTAAAAATTATGATTCACACTAATTCCGAAATATAATAAAGGACTTAGATGGAATTATAAAAGAAATAGATTGAAAATTTAAATTTTAATTCTCAAAAAAATAACAGCAAGACGTTAAGTTTACTTAAGCAATAGAATAAAAAAAAATTAGGAAAACAGTTGACCCTAAAGGCCATCCTGCAACTTCCCGCTAATTCCATATCTAAGCGCTTTAAATTTCTCAAAAATATAATTTATGTTATTTCGAGCTCTCCGAGCTCAAATAGTTAGCTGAATCGAATATTCCAAAATATTTTATTTAAATTTCAGTGTGACCCGATAGTAGGCACTGCGATCAGATTCAGAAAAATTTATTCAAGTGTTATTGTTATTAATAATTTTCATCAAAACGATCCAAACTGAAGCAGCTTATCTGAATGAGTTTAAAATTTTTAAATTTAAAACGTGTGTACAAGACAACGTCTGTCAGGCCCGCTAGTAGTTATACAAAAATGAATTTTAATTATCATGGATAGTTGAAAAAGTTTTATTAATTTGTCCAAAAAACTGGTTTAACGCGTTGTATTGAAAACTTACTAGCGTATCAGAGCTACGTCGCACTGTATGAGCAAAAACCGATAACATTAGTCTTATTTCTAGCAATTATTGTAAAGAAGAAGCTTATTTATGCAAGTTAGAAAAAAAAAACTTAAACAAGTTTTTTTCTTTAAACATTAATTAAAGAAGAATGTTTATTTCATTGGATTTCCATCATAGTGATCCTAATTCTTAGAAGCAGAAGAAGAGTCGTGTGTATCAATGTCAATACTCAAGGATAATCCGCTTACACAGTAGGCTTCTGTTCAATCTTTTTATATCTCAACGAAAATCTCTTTTTAGCTGTATTGTCATCATTTTTCGGCTTGACTACCAGTACCTTTGTTCTCACATCTTGTGAGAAAACAGCATTTTTGTCGCTCAAGGTGGCAACGAAAAGGATCTCTTAACTTATCTTTGTCACAAAAAAATTTAAGTGTATTTAGTTCCTTGATAATTGAAATATTATATAATAATCGACTGATGTACGTTCAACTAGTTTTTATACTGAATGTTTAGATTTATGATATATATTTTCCAATTGAAGTTTATGGAAATAAGATCAAATGTTAAAATTTTACAAGTACGAGTGATACGAAACTTTTTAATTTAAATCATATAAAAAATTCAAAATTTTACAAAATAAATTAAAAAAAAAAAATTAAGAAAATGGTTGACCCTAAAGGCTATCCCTGCAACTTCCCACTAATTCCATACTCAAAATCTTATTTATTATGTTTTTCAGCTCTTCGATAACTTACCAACTTTTGAAAATTTTCAATTTTCTCAGCAGGAAATTAAAAAAACCATTTTTTAGAATTTTTTCGACAACGATTTTTCACGAACAAATCAACTGATTTTGATGAGATTCACGGCATTCTACGTAACCTTTTGAACTCAAAAAGATTATTTATCAATTATCAAACAATCTTACGTGAAACTTTAAAGTTATGTTGAAGTAACACTTACTTTTTTTTTTTTTATAATCTCTCTCATAAAATAAAAGAGACTTAATATAATGTCTGGAAATTAGATAAAAATAACATAATTTTAAAAAGTGAACATAACACTTGTTGCAAAATTTTAAATAGATTAATTAAAATAACAAAAACTAAATATGAAAGGAAGTGGGTTGATAAATACATTAACGATAGTAAAAAAAGGTGGCAATTTTTAAATAGTAAGCTAAGTAAAAATATAAAAACGTCTAATAATATTGATTATATTATTTGTAATGAGAGGATAATTGATGATAGTAGGAGTATTGCCGATAATTTAGTTGAATTTTTTAGTAATGTTGGAGTAGAATTAGCTAATAAGATTAGTAATAAACCAATTGATGCTGATAAATTTGTTAAACACAACAGCAAGAGTTTCTTTTTATTGTCCACTGACTGATTTAAAATAAATAAAACTATATTAAACTTGAAAGACAAATCTGGTGGCGTTGATGGTATCAGTAGCAAAACCTTAAAGATTTTAGTCAGCGAAATTTCTCTCCGACTAGCAAATATTTTCGATAAATGTATAAGTTTGGCAATATCGCCAAATTCATTAAAAAAAAGCTGATATAATTACATTATTTATCTCGCTGATATCTAATCTTCCCAAAGGTTTCGCAAAAATAATTCACATTAGATTGTATGATTTCTGTACTAGCAATCATTTAATATCGGACAATCAATTTGGTTTTATGAAGGGTAGGGGTTCTAGTGATGCCCTTGCTTTAACTTCTAATACATTTATGATAATATTGACTCGAACAAACTTACTGTGTTAACTTTCTGAGATTTTGCTAAAGCTTTCAACACCGTTAATCACAAAAACGGCAAAAAAATTCGAAAATTCGATGCAAAATTGAGAGCAAAACAAAAAAAAATCAATTTTTTATTTTTCTGAAGATTACGCCACGATAATGGATAAAATCTTATTCCTTCAATTTTTTCAAAATTTTGGATACTCGGGGCGGAAAAACTGCTGAATGGATCGATCTAAAAATTTACAGGGTTTTCAGGGGTAAATTGAGGTATAAAAATTTCTGCAATGTCTAGCTTCCCCATCGATATTTATAACGATACAGTTGATTAACCAAAATAAGGAACAAAGTCACTTTTTTCAACTTTTTTCAAACCGGTATCGTACGTCGATAAGATTTTTTTTTTCTGTAATTTTTTTATAAGATTTTATTGGGAATTTCTTTCAGTTTTCAAAACTGTCTTTTTTTTTTTGCTGTACGATTATTGGTTGCAGAGATGTTGACGGTTAAAGACGTAAGCGTCTTTTTTTGTCTAATCTCGGATATCTCCGGGACAAATGGTCGTATCAAGCTAAATAAAAAATGAAATTGAAGCTATATGTAAATATATATAAACTTTTGAACTATATGCATTTTCTTGAATCCGCTTGACGAACTGAGTCGAAATATAACAAAATTTTTTATAAGTTCCGTCATAAGGACCAATGCAATAGTTAAATTTCTATGAAATCTAATAATAAGTGATGTTAACAAATAAGTTAAACCGAATAATAGACAAATCGATCTGAAGTATTTTGAATAATAAATCACACTCAACTCTTCGCTTATTACATACTTGATAGTTTCAAGATACAATTATTTTATGACTGGAAGACATGCATGGATGATTGATGTTCTTATAATGAACGCAACATAATACCTATCATTAAAATACTTGAACTTTAAAATGTGTATAATATGATACTTTGTTAGTAATATAGAAGCGAGAAACCGTTTCGCTCAATGAAATAAACGAAGGGTTCTCGTACCCTTCTCTTTGCTTCACGTTAAGAATATAATACCATGAATTCAAAATCGCGTGGGTAAACAGTCGGCACGCGTATGTCTGTATTTTACATTATTCTTGTAATATTTCACGGATTAAATACAACATTCAAACCTTTTTCATAATTTATCGCAACATGATCGTAGATTGACTAAAATTTATATTCTGTATTTATCACCCCTTCACATTTTTTTATTTTCATCCCGAATTAAAGTTGAAGAAAATAGTGATATCTAGCATTTTATGTTATCATTACTTTTTTTCATGTGCATGAATGGAAAAAATATTGATGGATGACTAGCAAAAAAAAGTATCAGGCATCACTTCTAATGCTTACATAATTTCACTTAAATTTATTCTAAAAAATCAATATTTCAGCTTTAAGGATTTGTAAAAAATAATAGAACATTTCTATTTATTCACCATAAGAAATTAATGTATTTGTTTTAAGTTCATATTATCAACAACTATACTTAATTTACTACATTTTTACATGATTAATTTTTTCGAATAAATAATTTTTTTTTTAAATAATTTCAACTACAATAAAAACAATTTTAAAATTCATAATTAAAAGAAATTAATATCAAAAAGTTAGAGCTCATTTTTTTTTCTTTACAATTATATACAATATTTGAATTAAACTTATAATTATTTTGAAAAAGTTACATATTTTTTTACATTTCTTTTATACTCCATGGGTTGGTTTTTCATCCATTTGTCTTGGCAGCTATAATCTGAGAAGACGTAATTTACAGTCTCAATGACCATGTTATAAAACATCGTATGCAATAATGAATTATTTAAATAAGGAAAAAAAACATTACATCAAATAAGATTTTTTTTCCAGTAATTAATTTTAGTTGAGTATAGTTTTTAGAAATATTAAATACACTTTTTAAGTACATGCTATGTGTTTATTTTTCTCACACTTATATATAAAATTATTCAATTTTTGGACGGATTCAAAGAGTTAGCCATGAAACGATCTTATTAATTAATATTATTAGAGTACTTTAATATTTAAAAGTTATCTATAACTTATTTTTTTCTTTTAAAATATAACGAAATTAGTGTTTAAAAATAATTAGATCGTTATAAAAGTTATCATTTATTATAATACCATGAATTTACGTTCGCATAAACAATGTAAGTTGTTTTTAGACTTGAACTCAAGTCCTACAACTTTGCAGGCCAGTATTTATCCACTTTGCTAATTTACATATTTTTTTAGTACACATATATAAATATATAAAATCAAACCATTGGAAAAATTATGATCAATTTTTTTAGAAATACAAGAACTTTAAAGAATAAATAAACAAACACAATTTTTCATCGTGATTGTCAAGATACGTCAGATTTTTTAAAAATTTATTGAGAAATTCTTTAAAATTATGTTTTATGCCACTAATATCAATATATAGTTGGTTTAATTTATTAATTCACAAGATCTACTATTACGAGAATAAAAGATATATTTTTATTTTAAAATATTTGAAAAAATTTTTTCCTTTTTGTTGAACTAACTGTAATAATATTCAAGTTTCAATAATAGAAATAATATTAATATTATATATAGAGTAAAAACTGAATGTTTTAATATCAGCAAGAGTGTAATAAACTTAATTGGAATCACACACCAAGTACATCCATTTCGATTTGCTCTGTTTTTAATGTTTTCAATTATTCACGATTCCGCACAATATTGATCGATAGTACTATAACGTTTAAGATGAAAAGAAAAACTATTAGCATAAGTTTTTATTAATTGGGCTGTATCTAATTACTCTAAATTTTATTATATATATTTAAAGGTCTATTCTTCTTATTTATATGATATTCATGAGTATATGGCATTAAAAATAATATAACAATAGATTGTTAACATAGATCACTTTTGAACAAAAAATATACTTTTTAAATTTTGTTCCATTCATTCATCTCTCGGAAAGACTAGTCGGCAACCGCGAGGTCAAACAAATGCACTAAAGTACACAATAGGCTTTTATTTCAGTCTCAATTCATGAGATTGGCAATTCTTACACTTTTTGGAAGTTTTTTGTAGCACCGCAGAAACAACGGCTTGTAATCGCCTCGGTCACACTAGCGTATTCATGAGCACATTTATTTCACGGAAAGATGACCCAACTTGTCCTGAGCTCATTTGTTTTTTCTTTATCAAAGTCCTCATTGCTTCTAGTTTTTCATAGCATGATAGACATTTATGATATCTATATGAAAAAAATCAAATTCATACTTTTTTTTTGTTTCTGCATTTAAAGAATATAAGATACCGGCGGATAATAAGACGTAGTTTAGAGATATTTTAATTTTATTAAAGTATTCATGATGTTAATCATTATTTAAGGACATTTTCTAAAAAATATACATAAAAAATGGTAACTATTACCACGAAGAAAAATAAAATTAAACATTTTAAAAAACTTTACAGTTAGGCCTTATTTTATCGGTCGGTTAATATAAGACCTACTTCAACATAATTAAATAGTTAAATTAGAGTTTAAATATCTTTAGTATTTAATATCAATAGTCATAATATTATTTCAAAATTGATATGATTATTGATTTCCAATACCAAATACATTAAGTATAGTTTAATTATTCAAATAAATAAGCTAAACCGATACAAGCCTTGTTACCCTATTACACGTGGAATATTTATTTATTTATTTATTTATTTTTTTTTTTTTTTTTTTTTTTTTTTTTTTTAAAGCAAAAATAACTATTTTCTGTTTTTATTTTATATAAAGTTTCTTTAAATAATCATTAACATCAAAATTTATAAATAGTTTACTTTTCGTGATAAATATCTCTGAACTAGACTTAATTACAAGAAGGTATCTTATTAATAAGAATAAGGTAATTACCAAATATATTACAAAACATTAATTAAAAATTACCTTTCTTCTCGGGAAACATCTACGCCAATGGTATGCAATGGCGCCTCGACATTTGACTTAATCACTGGAGCAAAGTTCCGCAAAATCAATTTCAACGCCGTGCAACCAACCGTCACATACCTACAAGTAAAACGAGTTTTAGTATAATCTCTCAATTTAACAGATGATCGAAAAAATGTATTATTAAAGATACTGTAAAATATATTTTTTCATTAAAATTTAGTATTTTTATTTATTTGTATAATTTTGATCAGTAGCCATCTACTAAATAGTAACGCCTTATGATTTAGAGAACATTTATTGAAGCATAACAATTGTGATATATAACGGGGGCTTGCGAATGTTCTAATTTAACTCGCTTGAATTTTGTATACCAATAAAGGGTTTTTCAAAGGCTTATTCTTGAAATACTATGACAAATTTTAAATGTCAGCAATAAATTTCTGTTTAGCGTAGTAATAAGTAATATACATAATATATTTTTATATATAAAAAATAATAGATTAACTTTACTAAAAGTAGATAATGATTTTTTTAGAAATTTTATCGATGCATCTGTAACTCTGTTCTACAAGATGTATCAATTAAATAATATGTAGTAAAACACATACATGAAGATTTATGGCTGAAATTTTTTTCTCACGAGTTTGGGGTCGGGCGATACGTTGTAAATAGTGTAACAAATGAACCGTGAAACTAAGCATGTAGTTATGCAAACTTGACTATTCTATACAAAACTGTCAAGTTATAATCCTTACATGATAACTTAATATAAAAATTAATTCATTAAAATTTTAAAATTGAAACTCTAAAATTCGGACAATTAAATAAATTTTTTGATAATTTAAATCAATGACATTAAATTTAGCTGTTACTTCACAATTTTTTAAATTTTCTTTAACCAATAAATTATGACAAAAAAAAATTATTAAAAAATGGACTTGTAGAAATTTTAATAAATTAAAAATGCAATTTTTTAAAAATCATTTTTTAGAACAAATATTTTTGTTAAAGAAATTTAAAAAATTGTCAAGTGACAGCTAAATTTAATGTAACTTTAAATCAAGATCTTCACGAACATAAAAAAATTAATTTTCCTTATCTTCTTATCATTTTGATTTGACACGAATTAAAAAAAAACTTTAATAATATTTAATTACTATTATGTTAATAATAAATAAGTGAAAAACCTTGGTAATAGTTATTGTTAATAATTTTATGTTTAGAAAAGAGGTCCATTCGGTTTTTTGGCAGATAAATAACGAAGAATAGGCATTAGCGATTTTTTTTTAATTCTATTAGTAAAAAAGAAAACAATTCATTAAAATACGAAAATGTCATTTTTTAGTTTTTTAAAATTTATTCCATTCTTCCATAAGAAATTTAAAGGTAAGAAAAAAAAAGTTCCTCAGATTTTGTCAATAAATAAGTGAAGTATTTAAAAATATACATAAGTAAAAGTGAGTAAGAGATAGTAAGCGCGAGAGAAGGAAATAGAAAATGAGAGAGTAAGTAATAGAATAATCTTCATAACACGATACAACTATTTTAAATATATCAATATAAAATATTATCACGATAAAAAAAAGAAATATTAATACACTTGATATCTAACATGGACATAATAAAATAAATTTCAACAGACAAACAAGCACGTGTCTGGTGTCTATCGTGTGACGAGCCATCCTATTGAAAATTGATGATAATAAAAAGAAAAAAAAAAGTATCAACATATGTGTGCGAAACTCGTAAGCCCTTTAAAATTTCAATCCACTATTCAATAATAGATACACGTTAGAAAATCTCCATTTAAAAATTTGCATCTGCTACTGTATCTTATTGTCTTGGCTAATTTTCCAGTAACCCTACGTTCTCTATTTAAACTGCAGCGTTGGGTTTAAAATATTGAATTAGCTTTTCCTATAAGCAAAAGTATGAACAGAAAAGGTTTTACTGCAGTAGAAAGACAACTGGTTTTATTCGTGAGAAGATTTACATGTGCGTGCATGCGATGGCTATTGTATTATAAATGTTAACAATAAGAATATTTTTCGAGTTTATATTACACAGTTGTCTTTTATTGATAGTAATAACAGCAATAATACACATGAGAACTGTCTCTTCAAAATATAAATCATTTTTTATTTAACATTTATTTAATGTTGTGCCATGAAATATAAGAGTGTAATTTTAGCATCTACTTTCTTTTTATTTTAAGAGCATTATAATGAAAAAAAATGATAAGTTTGTGGCTAAAATATAATAACCTAACCACTAGCAAGATGCGCTCAAACTTTTATAGTCTTTTAACTTTCAAGTTATTTATATGGTGATGGGCGTAAATTATGAATATTGAAATAAATCACTAATTTTAATCTAAAAATACTAATAATTAACTTACATTTCGTATTTACTCTGGATCAGTTCAGTAATTGGCCTGAGTAGTAAATTGCATACATCCAAATTCCAAACAGTTCTAGAAAATACAAAATAAAAAATGTTCGTTATTAGATTTTTTTTGTTAGAATAAGAAATTTTATAATTAATTCAGAATAAAATAAAAAAAAATAAACTTTAGATTTAAAACTATGTCAAAAAAGATTATGAGTCAACTTAATTTATCTTTCATTATGCGATATGATTCTTATTGCTTTCATAGAGTTCAGTTTTAAAATTATAGTAGAACTAAAAAAATAGCTTTTTGATAAAATTGAACATCCACATAGAAGAACCTTGAAGTGAACTTTTTATTTCTACTTGATTTATATTATGCAAAAATATTTCATCACAGCTTAGCTGTACATCGTCACCTTGTAATTTTGAGAGACAGTGTTTATTAGTAACCAAATTAACTCTATCAAGAGCCGTTTATGCTTTTTTTTCTCTTCGAACTCATTAAAAGAAATAATATACGGTTCTTCTTGCTTTTGTACAATAATTGAAAACTTTGAAATTAAATTTCCCCTTAACAAAGAGATTTTTTTTTCCAAATCACAGCGTTTTTTTTTTATTTTCATTTGTTTATCAAATTGTATCTTTTTTTTTTTTATTTCAAAAAGAATTTTAATTTTTTGTGGTTGATACCAAGAAACCCATTGCGGTTCAACTTATTGTATTTCTTTTATCAATTGACTATAATTTTTTACATTTTTCATCAAGCATTAATTTATTTTATAATAAAAATTTATTAAAGTCAACACACCGGTAAAGTTTTGGCTAGAAGATCTCAATAAAGTTATACGCGTATAGAACACTGTATGAATTGTGAATTTTTATAATTGGTTTTAAAAACTTTCTACGCTATCATTTAAAACTTATTTTACAAAATGAATAGTTAACTACCATTTAAGGTAAATATAAAATTAAATGCATTTGCAACTTACGGTTTCAAATTCAGAGCTCCTAAAAGATCAACAATGACAGATAAGTCATTCATTCTAACTGCAGAATCAATGGCAGACTTTATATCTTTATTATGCCAAAATGAATAAATAATTTGAAGAGATTTTTGTCGATTTGTTAAAACCATCATCATGGAATCATGTCCTCTGGTTATACTACTGATAACTTCAATTTCTGATATTTCAGTTAATCTCTGGCTATACCCAAGTCTTCCCAATCCTGCAAGGTTATTTGGTAAGAAGTCTTCCATCTCTAAACCAATTGGTTTGTCGGATATTATTGGCACAAATTCATCATTCTCAATCGTTTCAATAGGCCTCGGTTGTGATGTTCTTATATCTACTTTTGGACTAGGAGGTACTTGAGCGCGATTATTTTTTTTAACAGCTAATAGGTTTCTAGCTGATAATGGTCCAGAGTTGATAAAGTTTCGAGCTATTGAATTTGATCGGGTTTGCCCAGTATTTGGTCGGTTTAAAGCCGGATCTGAAGGACTGTGTCTTATATTAGTGTTTATTTTCACTGGAAAATCACTTTCATAACCATGTTCACTGTCTTGACAGCTAGTTTGTCGTTTAAAAAAATGTTTTGGAGAATCTGGACTTGGTGCACGACTTTTCGATTTTCCATCACCTCCGACAACTGGAGCGACTGCTGCCATCGGTGCAACTCGAGATGTCAAGGTAGAATTTGATCTTTGAGGCCCCAAGGGTTGATGAATATTTGAATTATTAGGCGTAGGTTTTTTTCCAGTGAATGGTGTGATGCTTTGTCTTAAAGGTGGAATTTGCGCAAAATTTTTAACATTTCTACTAATACTATTGTTTATACTCTGTGAATTTAATTTAACTTGACTGCTTGAATGAATCAAGTGTCTTTGAACGGGTGGTGATGATTTTATAGAACTGTTGCGAACAGACACAGGTTTTGTAAATAACGTCGATGGCTCTAATGAACTTGAAGATGTTAAATTGTCTACAGTACTTAATTCTTCCGTTGTATTCAAATTCGTCATTGAAGTACTGAGATTGTGAATAATTTGTGGTTGTGTAGGATCTATAAAATAGAATAAAATATCACATTGCAGTAAAAAAAAAAATAAGTCTTTCAAGATACTTGAAAGATAAAAAAAAACTATATAAAACATCAATCATACATAGAACATATCAAACATGTAATATTAAAAGAAAGCATTCACAATTAAAGACGATTGTCAATTTACAAAACGTAAAAACATTTATTACTTACCAAAATCATGAGGCCTTGCAGCACTCTCAGGCTCTGGTGGAGGTGTCCGAGACACTAAAACATAACATGCAAATCATGCGCATTCACAAAAAGAACATAACTCAAATATAATGCTCAAAATTAGTAATATTAAGATTGTTTATAAAAAAATTTAGTACTCAAATTATTTTAGACCACAAAACAATAAACATTATAATTTTAAACATCAATGCTTACATGAACGATGAGGTTGAAAAATATCTTCACAATTAGCTAAAGAAGGTAATTCAACAGGCCGAATTTCGTCTTCAGGCTCAAATCCTAATTTATCAGGTCCCTCTTCGATAGTTGTTTTTACATTCACTCTAAATGTGAAACAATAATAAAAAATAGTTAATAAAAAAATTCATTGCAATAGAATAGTCATTAATACTTACAAAGGTTTTTTAAAATTTTCTTTTGTAAAACTTCTCCTTGTTGGATTTCCATGAGCAAATGGTGAAGATGATTGAGAAAAATTAGTGAAAGGCGCTATTTTTTTTAAATCACAAACAAATAACATCACATTGGAACCATTGAAACTTGCACCAATCAACTGAGTTTGTGCGATAGCAATATCTTGAATTTTACCCCAGTTTGTTGGTACTGTATCTAATGTTCGTGCTGGTTCCCAACAATGTATTTTCAAAAGATCTTGACTTCCAGTAAACAAACATTCTCCACCTTGACTAAAATGAAGACATCTTATTGCTGATGAATTAGGTTCTGTGGAAGATACCAATTGAAAGGATTCTAAATCCCAAAAATGAACTGTCTTATCTAAACTTCCACTGGCAAGTAAAAATTCATGAGGATGAAATTCAACAGTTGTTGCTGCTCTTCGGTGTTCTGTAAACTCTTTCAACTGTCGTCCTGCCCTCAAATCCCATAACTTAACCATACCTTCTTCTCCTGCACTAGCGATCCATTGTCCATCAGGACTAAATTTCAAACTATTAACTATTTCATCATGGCCTTTGTAAGTAAAAATACAACCTTTTCTCCTGATGTCCCACAATTTAATTCCAGTATCCAAACTTCCTGATGATAATAATTCTCCGTACGGATGAAAATCCATACACTTTATTGCAGCTTTATGTCCTGTAAGTGTCCTAGCTAATTTCGCATGTTCCAAATCCCATATTTTTAAAGCTCCAGTTTGAGAACCAGCACAAACAAGGTCTTCAGTTTGCCCAAAACGTACACATTCGATAGGAGTAGTATGCCCACTTAGGCTCATTATACAATTTTGTTTTCCTACTGCCCACAAATTAACTTTTTTATCATCTCCGCCAGTCACTAAAACTCTTCCCGATTTGTGACCTAGTGCAAGACAATTAACATTCGAAGTATGAGCAGTAAAATCTTCTGTAAAATAATAATTATTATTAGTATAGTAAAAATAAAGTAGATAAAAAATTTACAGATGTATGTTTGCCTAAATATATATGTAGACATAATGAGAATTAATTTAGCAGACATTTGTTAATTTTTAGAATTTTTTAACAAATAAATTATGGCAAAAATAAATGAGAAAAAAAAATTGACATTTAAAAATTTTTTTAAATTATAAATGCAATTCTTTAAAAATAGTTTTTCAGAAAAGATTTATTTGTTAAATAAAATTAAAAAATTATCAAGTGGCTGCTAACTTTAATGTCATATAGACATACATTTAGTATATGCATATAAATACGCGAATCATTATGTAAATCGAAATAAGATTAATTAGAATTAATTGAACCTATTTTACTTACGGAGTTTCCAAGATTTTTTAGTTGACGTAGCCATTCTACTAGAATTATAATTCAATTGTACACTAAATTCATTTCATGAAAACAATAAACTCAACGTAAAAGCCAAGAACAACAAAATTATCTTTATTAGTAATGTTTGGCTGCATAATTAATTGTTTGCAATTACAATATATGGTCAATATAATTTTTTAGGCGAATTTAGGATGAGAACATAATAACAACAATAAGTCATGAACTGCAGTCTCTTTCTTGAGATACGCTTGAGATTTTTATAAATTTAATACAATTATCCTTTGCTGCATTTTATTTTTATAATCCACCCATCGGTGGGTAGCACGAAGTCAAGTGACGTGTTGATTGAATTGAGAAAATATTAAGTGGAAACTTATATTTAAGATCACTTGAGATACTATTTTATAGCTTGAGGTTGAGATTGTAAAAAATCTCGATCACAATACCATCAGACCCGAGGCAAGAATATTTTACTATACACAGAACAAAAATTAAGGCCGATAATTCCCGAAGCTGGTTTTCTCCCCGTTATAGTAACTAAACACATACGATGCCTATAGCCTCCATACTCGCTGCTGCCTGCTGCTCGTATGTACCTGATATTCACATTGTTTGCACGTACTTCGAAGTCCAGTCGTTAGATGTCATATTTGTCGTTTTTTTCATGGTAAAACATTAAAATTTTCCTGTTTAGTCGTTTTTTAATAAGTAATAATAATATACACACTTAGCTAATAAATATGTTAAGTAATCATTAATAATGTAAACTTAAACTTGTCTCACCATATAAAGACAGTTGTTCTGTTGTAAAATTATTATGAATTTAATTAGCTTTGTTGTATACCCTAAAAAGGATTTTACTCAAATAAGTTTTTTTTCTGTATAAGTATTAATATTATTCATGGAAATATCTCAGATTATTTTTTTTCAAGCAAAATAATTTGATGGATTTTTGTAACAGTTTATAATTGACTTTAAGGATTATTATTAAAAATTTTATAAAGATCTGAGCTTTAGAAACATGATGAATATATTGAAGTATTCACGTTTTATTCAAATTTCTAGCACTCAGTCCTTGGTTACTTATATACAAGGTCAATCGCCAAAACCTCGAATACGAGAATATTTTTATTTTATCAATCATCAAGGAATGGTATATACATTTTATTAACGTTTTTAACGTTTATTTTACTTTTATTAATTTTTTTTATTCCCGTTTACAGTTATTTTTAGATGATGCTCGAATGAAAAATTTTACATCTTGTTTTAAAGGTAACAGTATCAGTATTGGTTTTTAGTAAATTTTTTTAGGACTTAATTGTTTATGGAGATATAAATTCATCTATTTATTATGAAAAACAAATTAATTCAACTTTTCAATTTAAAATTCATATTAACATTTTTTTCATTCGCAATTTTGATATTGAAAAAAACTTTTTTATTACAAAAATTTTTTAACCAATAGTTTAAAAAAAATTCTTTAACTGTATTCGAATTACTCGTTTATTTTGAAATTATTTATTGTCAATAGTTTACAAAATTATGAAAACACAACAATTTCTAAAAAAAATTTAGTGATTTCAAAAAGATTTTTAGCAAATGTCGGATGTGTAAAAATTTTGTTTTTTGACGTTGGATATAAAATAATCGAAATATCGAAAGTAGCATTAAGGTTTTTTTTTCTCTTAAGAATAATCATAACATTTATTTGAATACAGTCGAGTCTCATTACGAGTCCTATTTGTTTTCTTTTATTTTTAACCAGACTCGCGTTAATATGAGAGACACCAAGGGCGAATTTTTCAATCAATAATTAAAATTTAATTATCATTGTTAATATATCTAATACATGAAATGTAAAAGATATTTATGTATTTATTTATTTATTTATTTATTCAAACACCAATCGGCTTTATACATTAGATTTACATCAATTAAATTTAGTAATAGATGAAAAAAGAAAATAAAAATAAAGTAAAAAAATTTATTAACATTTCAATAGAATTAAATCCCAATTAAATTAAATTAATTCAATTTTCATTTACTTTATAAGTTTAAATTTTTAGCATTATAAAAAAATATCTCTAAGAGTAGTTATTACAAGATGAAATAAAATTGCACTTTTTAAGAGGCTAGTGGTTATTGGCTAGAAGCAATCTTTTAACCGATGATACAAACGATGTGATCGAAGTCTCGAATAATTCGAGGTTGGAGCAATTATCATTGACTAGATTAGCGATCCTATTTCTCGGACTATTATGTATATAACCCTTGATAGATTCCCAATAATAATTTAATTTAACCATTGATTGAAAAACTGGCCCTAATAGCACTCATAACGAGACTCGACTGTATTTTTTTTCTAGAAAAAAAATTTCTTACGTTTTTTTTCAAACGACTTAAGATAAATGATTCAAATCGGTATGCTAATGATTTTCCATATTTATCATTATGTGGCAAAGAAATAAATTATGTAAGATGTGATAATTTGCCAATAGTTTTTACTCATATAATTCAAAACAAAAATGGTTCAGACTGTTTAAGTTATGGCTATGCGGAAGATTCTTTAATGGTTCGTACTTTTTTTTTTATTACTTCTGATAATGTATTTTTTTGTATTTTATTCAAAAGAATACTATAAAATAGTTGACATGAAATAGGTACCATTCGAGCCAAATAAACTATTTATGAACATTCAAACTGGCAAAGTTTATCATCCAGGACCAATAACAGCAAATGGAATAGGTCTTGTCAGATCAAAACTCGGTATAGAATTAAGCTCATATTTTGAATTTGACAATGGTGAGAATGAAGCCCCTACACATTTTAATTGGAATGGAACAAGACATTGTCTTGAGAAACAATGGTATCGAGATAAACTTCATTTGTTGAAAAATAATACTGATACATAATTTTTTCCATTGTTAGTAATTTGAAAGTTATTAAAACTCTAATTAGTAATCTTATAGTATAAAAAATATATGAATGATGAAAATAATCTTTTCTGTTTCCAGCAAGAATGAAGATTTCTTTAATTTATGCTTTTTATACTCTCTCTCGTTGTTGTTTATAAAAATAATCATTAGATAAAAAAGTTAGTATTTATTTTCAGTTAATAGAAAAAAAAAAGAAATTTTGGAAAAAATCAGTGTTGAAAATGATACAAAATCATTATTTTACACATATTTTTATTTTTTTGTTAATCTTATCATAAGGAAGAAATATCAAAAATTCGAGCTGTGCCATCATCAGATGTTGTTAAAATTATGTTTTGAGCCCTAAAACAAAATAATACATATGATAAATCACAATAAAAAAAAAAAATAAAATAAAAAAAAGTTCAATAATTACTTGGCAACGCTTAAGTCAAGAATACTTCTAGAATGTCCATGAAGTTCTTTGAGACATTGACTCGTTCTTGCATCGTAAAATCTTACGATGCCATCTAAGCCAGCTGTACACAACAATGGCGAATTCCCTATCCATTCAATTTTAACAATACCACTGTCTTGAGTTATTGTATGTCGTATTACTTGTTTAGAAATATCCCAAATAAATAATTCTCCTTCAATAGTTCCCGTAGCAGCTAAATGAAGTTCAAGATTTCTACAAAATCTTATTGATTCGACCCAATTTTTTCGAGGTTCAGATTCAGCTCCTTCATCATCTATTTTTTCTATTTCAACTGTCTTATTTTCTTGTAATTTTTGGAGTACATTAATAATCTTTCCATTTGAAACGGTACTAATAACTGTTTTTCCATCCTGCGCTGCTGACATCATCAATTTACCGTCGACTTGGCACTCTAAGCTTATAATATTTTGAGAGTGTGCTGTATTCGCCGGTATCGTTGATTCCACAACACCCCCTTTTAAATCTAATACACGTATTGTTCCATCTTCATATCCCACAACAAGCTTTTTTCCTAATTAAAAATGAATAATTATAATAAATGACTAGATGATTGATCAGCTTAAAAGAATTATAGAAATACCATCTGGTGTAAGGGTTCCAGTTTCATTTTTGTGACCATATCCTTGAAATACTTTACATTCACCACTTGGAATTTTCCACATATATGTTTCACCTGTTGCGCCACCAGCCAAAATAACATTTGCTAAATTATGCCATTTCATCCACTGCAAATTAAAAATTTCTTGATACAATAAATAATTTTTGATGATTAAAATTAATTAGTTACTCACCGCCGCATCACCCATATTAAAGTCCCAAACAATAACTTTACTTTTCATTTCCCAAACCTGAATAAAACCATTCATATCTCCAACAGCTAAATAAGAATTATCAAAATTGAACTCAGCAAAAATAATAGTATCCGTATGTCCAGAACATTTATAAATCATTTCTCCTGATGATGTATCCCAAACATAAGCAACATCATCTTGGCCTCCAGTAACTGCAATCTTTCCATCATTTGATAAAGATCCGCAAATGATTGCATCTACAATATAGATGATGAAAGAAAAAAATTGTCAATATTAGTTTGAACTTGATAACAATAATGGAAAATTCATTATACCATTATGATGTCTAAAAACAGTTATAGCATCGTCCTTTTCTACATTATCTGCTTCCATTTGATCATTTTCTGGATCTGATTCGAAATTATCGAATACTTCTTCCATCTCATCCACATAAACGATATCATCGTCAAATTCGTCAGATTTTGGCGAACCGTCATCTTGAAGCATTTTCTGCAACAATATTAATACAAATGATAATAACTATTTATTTATATGACACTGAAGTTAGCAGACGTCTAAAAATTTTCGATTTTTTTCATTAATTAAATTTTAATTAAAAAGATATTTAGAAAAAATTGCACTTATAGTTTTTCAAATTTTTTACATGTGAAATTTTTTTTTTTTTTTTAATTTTGAAATGTCGGCTAACTTCATTTTCATTTATTTATTTATTTTTTTACTCGTTTTTGAGTAAAGAATATTTTAACATAAACAAACTATAGTTTATTAATATTTTTTAATTTTCAAAATAAAGAATATGAAATTTTCATTTTTTGCATCAATAAATAAGATTATTTTTTTTATATAAAGTAGTAAGTAATTTTTTACATAATTTCAAACAATTTTTCAGTAATTCTTCTAAAATTCAAATTCTTCTTCTAAAAAAAATGTGTTTGTGGATGTTTAAAAAATCTTCATATCTGATTTTTTAGATTATGGAATAAGATCTTTGATTATCAATGTATTAATTAATTAGAGATTTAAAAGTTTCGTTTCGTATCGAATTTACGATAAAAAAATTGATAGTATTAAAGAATTTTCAAAAATTGTTTGATTTTTAGAATCTATCATTTGTTTACGCTTGAATAACTATAAACCAGAACTAATTTTGAATTATAAAAAATACTCATTTCTTAATAGGCATATTTATTTGATTGACACACGTGAAGAATCAGAACACTAAAAATTCCTCATTTTTTAAATCTAGAATTTTTTGTATTCTGACATATCATTGAACTTTAGAACCATAAAAACAATTGATGTAATATATAATAACACGTGTCATCTAATTATTATTACATATTGATAAGGACGTATTTCTTTTTAATTTATATGATTTTTCTTTAATTTTTAAGAATCGTAATTAATTATAAAATAAAAAATAGACAATACAAAAAGCTTACTCGATCTTTTTTAAATTTTGCACTACACCGTAAATCACAGATATGTAGTCACCAACACGTGAGTCAAAGCTGGTCGGTACATTCGTCATAAATACAAACTGAGTCCAGTTTTTTTTTTAATTTTTTAAAAAATTTTTCTCTACAGTATAAGTAAAATCGCTATAAAGTTTCGCAGGTTGTCTTTTTCGCTATTGGGATGACTGGAAACAAAATACAACTGTAGCAAATAAGTTTTCACTTTGGTTAACCATTGTTATGCCTCCATCTAGTGGATATTAATTTATTTTGCATAAAAATTTATCAACTGTTCATTCGAATACTCGGTTTCAGCGCGGGAAAAGAAACTTAACTAAATAAAATCTAATTCGAAATGATTCAATTTTCATAATTATCAGAACTATCTTGACTTTCTATTTATTAATTAATTTAATTTGCCAAACTTTAACATCTCAAGCGGCACAAAAATTTTTTTGGCAATATTTTGTTAAATTTAAGTTGACAATTATCAATTTTTGACTTTTTAATTTGTGAGTTTTTTATGGTACGCTTGGGATACATAATTTTAAGTTTTAAATAAAAAAAAAAGTATATAAATTTATAGCGGTTTGAGCTGTTGAGGAAAAGTGTCGTTACATGTTCCTATGAGCTTCAAACTCCATTCTTCTCCCACCAAATAAATGATCTTTAAACACTAATAATATATATAATATTTTCTGTTATATTCACAAATGTTTATATATAAATTATCCTCTAAATTAAAATACATGATAATCTTGAAGTTAGTCAAAGATTAAAACTCGCAAAAAACGGGCCACGATTCATTATATGTTAAAATTTAGGCGCGCGTAGCACGCTATTTAAATTTCTAGTATATATTATATTTCATTAATATTCGCGTTTTGCAAAATGGATTAAACTTATAATTATTTCTGTTAAGCTATAGGTATACAATCAAGTTTTCTCCTAAATGAAATAGTTTAATTGTTAATTGTTAATATAATTTGAAACAAAAAATACTCTATATAATAAATATTCTACAACGTAAAACTTAAATTTTACTTTCTAATTTGGACAGATTCCACTATTTAAATTATAAATTAACAAAATATGTAAAATTATTTTACATTTAAATTCGCGCTTCGCTGGCAAGTAATGTCACCTGCTGGATGCATCTAGAGGCATCACATTATCGTGAAGTATTTTGGGAGGTGGAGCCTTTTCTCTGTAACAACGAGGGAGATGTCGTTACAAGCTGCACAATAAAGTCCATTCGCCCGGGAGAATTAAAATTCTAAGCTCTGGTATCATACTTACCTTTGCCCTAATGATCCCATCTGCTCCTCAAATTCAGCTGCAATGTCTTTAGCCCACAGAATCGACTAGTCAATTTAGCAAAATTTATCAGAAAGCACTCGGAAAATTATGATTTTGGTAAATTTCGGTATCCAACCGGCTACTTAAGAATTTTAATAAGTATCTAACGGCGGATTTAATTTGTTTATAAATTGTAAGTAAATAAAAAATTAAATATTTCCGAAACTGTTACTCTGACGTGTAAAGTTTCTACAAACAAATTGTAGAGCTTAAAAAAAGCTCCAGTTCCTTTTTTTTAAATCTCCGTCCGACTAATAAATCATTAGTTATGATAATCGAAGTTTTACGAACAAATTGATCCTGCGAGCTAAAAAATTATCCCATTTTATCTATGTGGGCTCTCATACTCGTTGAGAATAACTACTGAGTTCTTCTATCACGCGTTCGGTCGAAAACCCGCTTGTGTTCACGGAAAAAACAAGATGACACTTGGATATCATCCCAGATTATACTCAGTGATATCTGTGGTGAAAAAATTTCAGATAGTCGCTAGAAAAATCTAAATTATACTGCGTGATATCTGGATTATACTCATTGTAATCTGGATTATACTAGCTACTATCTAAAAATTTTTTTCACTCAGTATAATCTAGAATGATATCCAGTGTCATCTTGTTCTTTCCGTGTTTGCCTATTTCCGCAATAATTTTCTCAATTTTTTTATGCATTACGCGAGGTTTGTATAGCTCACTTAGTTCCGAGATATCGGTTGTCAAAGCAATATCGGTGTTTTAGCTTTGAAAAATCGCATTTTGGAGATAAACACCCTATCAAAACCTTAAAATGTTCGTTTTAATGTCAGAAATTTATTAATTGAAGAAAAAAAAATGCACGATCGAATGATTTTTCAGCTCGCAACATTAATTTGCTTATATAACTTCGATTATTTACAACTAATGATCTAGCGGTCGGGCAAGGATTAAAAAAAAACGAATTGTAGCTTTTTTCAAGCTCTACAATTTGCTTGTAGAAACTTTACACGTCAAATTAATAGTATCGGAGACATTTAATTTTTAATTCCCATTTTTTTGTTTACTTATAATTTATATACTAATTGAATCCGCCGTTAGATACTTAATAGAATCCTTAACTAACCGGTTGGGTATCGAAATTTACCAAAATCGTAATTTTCCGAGTCCTTGCTAGTACATTTTGCCAAACCGGGTAAAAGCGGCTAGATTTGGTAGGCTACTCGCTTCGAACAACCGACTATCATCACAGTCAGCTATACAGCAGAGCACTATATTTGAAAGTAATCAACGACAATATATTTATAGTGAAGAAATCTTTTCCGTGTGACTGTTGTTGCTTTACTGTTACCCCAACGTATCAGTAGTAATTTCCAGTGAATCACAGCAATTTTTTTTCTTTTTATGTAACGCCACAACATTTCAAGATAATTTGTCGTGATGTACAAAGTTATTATGGTTTATAAATAATACGAATTTGCTAAAAAAAATTACAGTTGTTATTGAAATGTTAATAATCAAAATCAATGTTAAATTTGTATCATAGATTCATTTTCACACAACTTTGATATTTAAAAAATGTATATCTAAATTCTATATACACTTAATACTGATAGGAAGCATCTGGAAAGTATTTAAATTTATACAAAATTTATTTACAACTTGATAAATTTCTATGATTTTAACAAATTTGTACTTTCCTGAAGACAAGCACAGCCACAACCTGTCGGACAAACTCTTTCATTAGTAAACCACGCTGCAAGATGTTGCGTATGTCCACCGTGGCCGCAAATAAGGCAAAATGTACTATGGCCTAAAATAAGTTTGAATATAATTAAAAAAAGTACCATTCGGCAGTAGAAATGGAAGTAGATTTCATAATAAATGTAAGAATCTAAAAATTACTGTGATCGGAAACGACGATAGCCGCAATGAATACGGATCATTTTTTCAAACTTAGCATAATTTTTCTACAGATAAATATGAAGGTCATGTTCGAAAATGAGCTTAATTGTTCTTGTTATTTCCACCTTAGGATAATAAGTATTATTAAGACTATACACATGACATGGTATTTAAAATTAAGCTTATTTGAAGAGCTTTCATAAGCAATTTACAGAGATTCAATAAATTATCCCATTCAAAAGTTATTTAAGTAAGAAAATGAAGAAATATAAATTTTTAGGATTTTGAAAATTTTGAAATCATGGCATTTCTAAATTATTTGATTGATTAAGCTCATCTTCGAACTGGACTTCGGTATCTATCTGTAGAATAAGTATGTTGAGTTTGGTAAAGATCCATTGTAAATTGGCGACGCTATCGTCGTGACAAGCCGCGTCATATCATAAACATATATAAATACATAAACTTTTAAACCATATGTATTTTCTGACTCAGCTTCTCGAGTTAAGTCGAAATATAACAAAATTTTTCAAAAGTTCCGTCATGAGGACCATTGCAATAGTTAGATTTCTATGAAATCTACTAAAAAGAAGATTATTATACAACTAGAGTATTAATTAACTACTCACCTTTAACCGAAATATGACAAATAATGCATTGAAACGTTAAACGTTTACAACTAGTACATTGTGGTCCTCGATTTGTTTGCTTACAAATGTGACACTCACTTTGAAGTTTAACATCTTTCTGTGAGTCGAGGTGGGATGCACTAACATGTTTTAAAATTTGAGCCCTTCCATCAAGAAGTCTCCACCTGTGAAGAACTTCTGCATAAACTTTTTTGTAACGGTCATACAATAGAGCATTGTTTTCATCCAATAATCGAATAATGCGGCCTGTATCATTTAAAGAATCTGGAAAAGTTTTTGAATCATCCAATGATTCGGACCATGAACTTGATCGATTGTATTTCAAGTTTTGAACACTCCAGCCGTCTGAGCTAGTATCCGCATGATGAATTGTGTGATATGGAGAACCTCCAGGCTGAAAAAAAAAATAACAGTATTATTTACTGATCGATTTTTATTACTCAAAAATTGTCATGTCTTGTCAATAATTTTTTCATTAATATATAATTATTTAATTTTGTAACTTAAAACTTTTTTTTGGCAATAAACTTCGAGGACTAATTATATTTTAAACATCATAGCAATAAAGTTCATAAAGTAGCTAATCAAGTACTCTTAATTAAATGCTACATTCTATTTAAATTGATATACTTCTCAGAATTGTATAAAAAATATTCTTTACATCTTATGCATTATTGGTACAAATTATAAATATAACTTACGCTAACATTAACTGATTTACTCGTTAAGTATCCCAGACTATTGTCATGACTTTCTGAACGATCACTAAAGACACAGCTCAACATTCCAGCCATCTGAATATCTGATTGATTTACATAATGTTGAATCCTAAAAATATTAATTTTAAACTGTTAGAAATCATGATTGAAAATAAATTTGTTACTTTACTTACAAAGAATGTACAAGTTTTTGTCCAAATGGATGAAGTGGCCAAGGCAAAACTATGTCTTGAATTTGACATACATTTTGTGACGGATTTGATAACGGCGAAATCACAAGTGCAGATAAACACCATGCTTGAATTAGATCAGGACGATTTAATAATGAAGCGACATTAGCATTATGTTGACACATTGACGGAATTTCTGACAAATTTAAGCTGGAAAAGATTTGAATATTATCTATAAATTTTTGTTAATTTAAATATAAATATTAGTCATTAAAATTTTGAGTCTTTACATATACTTCTCAGCAAGTTCTTTGTTTACAAAAAACAATAATGAAGTATCATACACCGTAACTAATGAATAATAATTTTTGTTATAACAATTCTGATTTTGAGTTACAGATGAATTATAAGCATTTTTTCTTGATGACCTTTGTTGCTATTTATAATAAATAATAAATTGTTAAAATCAAGTGTGGAATTTGATGTAAAAATATTCATAAAAAATAATTAAAACATACCCGTTCGGGAAAATAAAATGAACTAATTGACATAGTATCTCCAGACTGGCCATATGAATTGGAATATAAATTCATGTATGATCCACTATTCCCAATATTTCCCAAAGCAGAAAGAGAACGTGGTGTACTACCATCTGGTTTAATAGCAAACGAGCGTCTGGTAAAAGTTGAGCGACCGAAACAAACAAGAATTCCTAAACTGCAAAATTTAGCACCCGATGTTCTTGGAAATGGAATATAATTATCTTGATAATTTGTACAAATAGTCGTTGAGTTTAAAAAATCAGCATTCGACTGAATGTGATAATCTAAAAGATTAGATTCACTTTCGCTTGGAACACAAGTTTGTTCTAAAGTTATGATAAGTTGTCTTAAGCAAGGTTCTAAACAAGTTCGATTTTTTTTAACTCTTTGTTGCGAAGTTTGTTTAAGAACTCTTAATAATTTAGCCATTGTTGTATTATCAACTGTAGTACCCGAACAAAACTGAAACGTAGGTGGTGCACTATAAGGATAGTTTCCAGGAAAATTGACTTTTAATATAACATGATAGTTTTTGTTTCTCGCTGTCACTGTACAACTTCTTTCTATAACATCCATTGAATTCAGTTCAATGTTGGGAATATTCATATTTATTAATGAAAATTCTTGTTGCAAAGTTTTTGGTTGGGTTGGTGATGGTAATTCTTTGTCATGGTCTAAATTGGTACTAGCTTCATTAGGTATCATTTGCATATCAATCTGAGAAGATGAATAACTTAATTCATTATCATTTTGAGAGTCATTCAGTTGAAGATCTTGAACAGATTGTAATGTTCCTATAAAAGAAATATGTATACATATACATCTTTTGATTTAAATTATTTAGAAAGAAATCAAAATTTTATTTTGTTGAAAGAAAAAGAAATGAAAAAATGGAGTAATTTGTTTGTACTTGTTTTCAAGACTATTATAACTTTAAAAGTATTTTAATTAAATGATTCTACTCTTTCTATTTTTTAAAACAAAAAAAGAATTATATTTTCTCGAGTACGTAAGTCGGATTATTATCGCAGAAGTATTAACTTACTTAAATTTGTATCTTCAGAGTATTGGGTAAATAAGGATGTAGCATCGTCCATATCATGACCACATAATTTTTTTAAAAACCCATCAATTTTGAATATCCTTAAACATTGATCTTTAGACCATGTTATCAACTCGTAGTCATTACTGTTTACTTTAGGATGCCGCCATTGAAACTCTAAAACAACATCTGTGTGTCCGACAAAAGTATGAATTGGCGTATTTAGATTTGCTATGTTCCATAGTAAAAGGCTATTTTCTCCTCGACGCAGAGGTGGAACAACTATTGTCACTAGACTTTCTCCAAATGGCTAGAAAGTAAAAATGATGTTAATTTTAAAAAACTTGGCTCAGTTAATGAAAAAAAAAATATATATATATATATATATAAAACCGTGTATCTGGCTCTCCAAACAGGATAATTTGTTGACAAAATACTGTCGACTTTACGAGGATTACAAATATCAAAAACTTTAACAGTACAATCTTGACTTGAGGTAGCTATTTGGTTTTGTTGAAATGGACACCAGTCTAATCCATGAATCTTTGTTAAATGAGCAGCAATGTATTGTACAGGACTATTACTTTTTCTCTGATCCCATATTTTAATATCACCGTCATGAGCTGTGGCTAACGTATAAGATAGTAAGGGACTCCATTTTACTTGCGAAGAACCCGCTGTAATAAAATAAATTCCTTATTTTGTAGAAATTCAATTTCTTCAAAAGAAGTAAATATTTGTGTATTTAAATATCCATAAGTTTAAATTAAATTATCAAAATGTAACTCCAGTTTTCATATTTTTGAAGTACAGAAAACGTAAAAAAATTGAAACTTGAGGAAGTCCAAGCGTTGCTTATGTTAAATAAAAATAATTAGAGAAAAATGTAAATTAATTTTTTATAATACTTAAAATTTTTACAGATACCATAAGACTCAACTTATTTACAATGCAAAAATTTTTTCAAGATAAATTTAGTTAGCAAACGCATAAACTAACTGTCATTTTGTAAAACAAAAAAATTTTTCATTCTCACCTACTGCTGACAAAGACAGAGACGGTTTTCTGGAATCTCTCAGATCCCAAACGTGGATAAAAGTATCTATACTACAAGAAGCTATAATATCAGGTTCCTTAGGATGCCAATTTAGATCACTAACAACTCTGTTGTGCCCTTTGAGAGTGTGAATTATTGGCAGGTCTTGATTGTTGTTACCGGCAACACTCAAAATTTCAATTCTTGTGTTACTCTATTAAAATATAATTTATTTAAATCAAGGAACATTCCACTTCTCCGTATAGATCTAATTAATTTTAAACAATAACTCACAGATATGGCACAAAAATGATAATTACTTATAGTAGGATTCCATTCAGCAGATCCAACTTCATATTTACTTTGTCTAGGATATTTTTTTAATGAATCTAACTCATCACTATCATCCAATTTTTTTATGGCTAAAAATCTGCGCCTAAAAATCATAGAATAAAGAAAAATAATAAAATAAATAATGTAAAATTTTAAGATTAATAAAACAGATTATTGTAAATTGATTGCTTACCCAGCTAACAGGACATAAGATCCAGTAGTATCCAAAGCCATTGTGTTGGCCTAAAAATAATGAAATTTTTATATTAATTATTTTCGCGAATATTCTGTACATATTTGAATATCATAAGAAGAGATAACTCTGGTTAAAAGTAACTGATGTACGATAATTTTTTTCTTAAATAAATAAATCAAATATCGGATTTACAAAATCAATGGGTAACATTAGTGATTGTAATTTAAATAAAATTTATTTCTGATTGAATTCTAATTGAATTATTTCGAAAAGAGTTAAATTGAAAATCTTCAAAAACGACGTAAGAATAACAATTAAAAAAATGAGTATGTTCTTTTAGTTTATGTATATGTATTTAATTTAAATAATAATTTTACCTGTAAATCTCGATGTTCAGTGACAACATAGTCACTTACCCAACGTTTCAGCATTTTACTAAAAAGTATTTCAAGTTCTCAACATTTTTTAGGGTTTTAGACAGTTAACTTTAGATGTATTATTGTTTGTTTTTTTTTTTTACATTTCTCATTCCAGTAGATAAAAATATCTCATCATCCTCTATGATAGACAGACTGTATAGCTAATGCATGTACACATATATACACACATATAAATTCCGAATACATCAGCAGTTCGATGTTATGTTACATGTTCATACCTTACTCATAGGTGTCTCCATCTACAAACATGAGTTTACCCTCAACTAGTGTGTGTAAAAAATTTAGGGTCTGTTTTTTTTTTTTTTTAATCCGAGCTAAAATTAATAAAATTTTATTCAAAGTTGAGGGTAGGCCGTTGTAAATATATTTTCAAAATTTTTTAACTTCTTGCTAATAAAATTGAAAATTTTCAAAAATCGGGAAGTTATTGGTTTTACCCCGTTTTTCGAACATCGACTTCGTATCAGATCTCGACGTTTTGAGGTCCTAGGAAGCTTCCCTGAATGTTTTCGTGATGATGTCCGTATGTCTGTGTGTGTGTATGTATGTAACCCTCTTATAACTTTTGAACGGCTTGAACGATTTCATCACGGTTGGCGCCATTCGAAAGGGCTTGACCAAACTTAGATTTTGAATACAATTTAGACTGATTCGAACCGGGAGATTTTGAGAAATCTCAAAAAAACTACAAAAAATAATTTTCAAATGTGGTTTTTTGAGAATAATGACACTGAAGTTGACAGATATTAAAAATTTTTTTTAATTTTACAGCAATTAAATTATTAAAAAAAATTTTAATTAAAAAGTTTCACATGTGAAAATTAATAAAAATTACAAGTGAAAATTTTTAGAAGGATTTTTTTAACGTAATTAATTTGTTAAAAAAATTTGTAAAATTGACAGTTGACCGCTAACTTTAGTATTATTGGGAATAACTCTGAAACGGTTTTACCGATCAAATCCTAAAATTAATCAGCTCTTAACATTAGAAAAACAACGTTGATTACTGCCAAGCCAGTCAAAATCGGTAGATTCGTTCGTGAGTTATCGTTGACGAAAAAAACTTAAATAAATATTTAAGTTCTACAATAATTGTGAAACTAAAATGTTCCTATTAATTTTTTGATACTTTACGTCTCTAATTTTAATTTCATTTTTCTAAAAGTTTCATTAAATGATTAAATTTCACGAAGTTTTTTTTTTTTAATTTTAAACAATAACTCACAGATATGGCACAAAAATGATAATTACTTATAGTAGGATTCCATTCAGCAGATCCAACTTCATATTTACTTTGTCTAGGATATTTTTTTAATGAATCTAACTCATCACTATCATCCAATTTTTTTATGGCTAAAAATCTGCGCCTAAAAATCATAGAATAAAGAAAAATAATAAAATAAATAATGTAAAATTTTAAGATTAATAAAACAGATTATTGTAAATTGATTGCTTACCCAGCTAACAGGACATAAGATCCAGTAGTATCCAAAGCCATTGTGTTGGCCTAAAAATAATGAAATTTTTATATTAATTATTTTCGCGAATATTCTGTACATATTTGAATATCATAAGAAGAGATAACTCTGGTTAAAAGTAACTGATGTACGATAATTTTTTTCTTAAATAAATAAATCAAATATCGGATTTACAAAATCAATGGGTAACATTAGTGATTGTAATTTAAATAAAATTTATTTCTGATTGAATTCTAATTGAATTATTTCGAAAAGAGTTAAATTGAAAATCTTCAAAAACGACGTAAGAATAACAATTAAAAAAATGAGTATGTTCTTTTAGTTTATGTATATGTATTTAATTTAAATAATAATTTTACCTGTAAATCTCGATGTTCAGTGACAACATAGTCACTTACCCAACGTTTCAGCATTTTACTAAAAAGTATTTCAAGTTCTCAACATTTTTTAGGGTTTTAGACAGTTAACTTTAGATGTATTATTGTTTGTTTTTTTTTTTTACATTTCTCATTCCAGTAGATAAAAATATCTCATCATCCTCTATGATAGACAGACTGTATAGCTAATGCATGTACACATATATACACACATATAAATTCCGAATACATCAGCAGTTCGATGTTATGTTACATGTTCATACCTTACTCATAGGTGTCTCCATCTACAAACATGAGTTTACCCTCAACTAGTGTGTGTAAAAAATTTAGGGTCTGTTTTTTTTTTTTTTTAATCCGAGCTAAAATTAATAAAATTTTATTCAAAGTTGAGGGTAGGCCGTTGTAAATATATTTTCAAAATTTTTTAACTTCTTGCTAATAAAATTGAAAATTTTCAAAAATCGGGAAGTTATTGGTTTTACCCCGTTTTTCGAACATCGACTTCGTATCAGATCTCGACGTTTTGAGGTCCTAGGAAGCTTCCCTGAATGTTTTCGTGATGATGTCCGTATGTCTGTGTGTGTGTATGTATGTAACCCTCTTATAACTTTTGAACGGCTTGAACGATTTCATCACGGTTGGCGCCATTCGAAAGGGCTTGACCAAACTTAGATTTTGAATACAATTTAGACTGATTCGAACCGGGAGATTTTGAGAAATCTCAAAAAAACTACAAAAAATAATTTTCAAATGTGGTTTTTTGAGAATAATGACACTGAAGTTGACAGATATTAAAAATTTTTTTTAATTTTACAGCAATTAAATTATTAAAAAAAATTTTAATTAAAAAGTTTCACATGTGAAAATTAATAAAAATTACAAGTGAAAATTTTTAGAAGGATTTTTTTAACGTAATTAATTTGTTAAAAAAATTTGTAAAATTGACAGTTGACCGCTAACTTTAGTATTATTGGGAATAACTCTGAAACGGTTTTACCGATCAAATCCTAAAATTAATCAGCTCTTAACATTAGAAAAACAACGTTGATTACTGCCAAGCCAGTCAAAATCGGTAGATTCGTTCGTGAGTTATCGTTGACGAAAAAAACTTAAATAAATATTTAAGTTCTACAATAATTGTGAAACTAAAATGTTCCTATTAATTTTTTGATACTTTACGTCTCTAATTTTAATTTCATTTTTCTAAAAGTTTCATTAAATGATTAAATTTCACGAAGTTTTTTTTTTCATTCTAGAGCTGTAAAAATTAATAAATACGTGATTTGTTATATATATATACTCAGTAAATTAATTTAATACATTACGAATTATGTGGCATAAATCTAAGAGTTTTGGTATAGATATAGTATGCGATCTTAGTACATCAAAATTTTTTGCTCATTATATAGTAACAGCACCTTGTATTGCGAATAATTTCATGATAAAAAATTTATCTGAAAGATCCAAACATGCATAAAACTTTCAAGAATCGTTAAAAACGCTTCAGAAAATGCAAAAACACAAAAGAAAGAATGTTGTAAAATATAAGTACGAATTCTCATTGTTAATATGTTTTTACTGATGTTTTTATTACTATAGTAGCACATTTTAATGCAACAACAATATTTTTACTCTTTGTAAGAAACTATTTTTTTTTACTTAATTAATGTTTATAAGTAAAAACTCTCGATAACTCTCCCATAACATAGAATTATGAAATAATGAAAAAAAAAAAAAAAATAAATAGAGTTATATTACTATTAACTGTAAATTATTCTAAAAAACTTACTGTTCTGAAATAGTTACCATTTAATTAAATACTTAAATTATAAATTTAAGAAATAATCATTTTTGCAAATACTTAATAATTACATGCATCTTGGATGATGTGTAAAATTGTGTGAATATTAATAACTCTTACATGTTAATAACTATTGTTAAATTTGATTTTGTGTATAGAAAAAATATAGATAATCATAAAGAGCATTAAATACGTATTATTGTATTTTTTATGAATAAGTTTAAATACTAAGGACTCGAAACTTTAGTAAAAGAATGCACAAAATTCTATCTCCCAAAAATATATGAAAGTTATGTAATTTGAAATATTTCTATTTTCTACAACTAATGTAGAATAATAGATATTAAATACACGTAATATATAGTGATAATATTCGATGATTCTCAGAGAAAATTAAAATTTTATTTGGCTAATTATGAAGCTGTAAATTTTATCGCAGAAACAGTAATTATATTCTTATATTGTTTTAAATAAAGTATTTCGGAAAAAAATAACTAATGTCAATTTTTCTTAAAATTGTGAAAAAAACGTTAAATTAAATATCAAAGTACGCTTGAAATGCAAGTAAAAATATTATATTTATCGCTTAATAACGATCGTTGTCAATGTCATCATCATCTTCATCCATAGCAAAATCACTACCAACTCCAGAATCCAAAACGTACAGAGGACTGTAACAACAGAAAAAAAAATATTAATAATATTTACACATATGCTGTTATTTATAAAAATGATTAAAAGTCAATACTAACTTTATTGCTCTACAATTAAAGAATACGATGCGTTTCAATTTTTTATTGTAAAAAAAATAGTTGAATGACCATAAACAACCATCTTCTCCAAAAGGATCTGACGCCAAATCCGGATTATAGCTGTATAGCAGTAATGAGAATTAGTAAGTTTTGCGAGAAAGTTAAAATATTGATATAAAAAGTATTTTTTTTCTTTTTCAATATAATAAGCACTATAATTATTACTTATTTGTTATTACTATTGTTACCTATAAATATCACATTCGCTCATTGATATTTCGTCTTCAATTGCAGCCCACAATGCAGATCTTAAATTGCGGTAATGATCACCAGCAGTAGCACTAAGATTACTGTCAACTGCATTCATGACCCATTGCAAACTGGGTTCCTTACTGAATTCGTGACTTTTAGCATCGGAAAAATCGTAATCAGGACAGAATGTTGAATTTAAAGTTGCAATTAAATAAAATAAAGTTTTTCGGCTAATTGTGTCACATAAAGGTCCTTCTTCATCTCCAGAGATACTTTTGCTGTAAAAATATTTATATAACGATTTGTTTTTTTTTGCACCGAGTAAAAGAATGTCAAAATAAATACCTGAAATAAGATTGGGCTGGTGACGTGCCAAGAGATGTTTGTGGTGGAGATAAAGCTTGAAGGTCGTGTGGTGTAACTCCTTGCTCAGAATTAAATCTTTTATACATTTGCTTATCATTTCCAGCCATTTTACAAGAATAACTTTCAATTCTGAAATAAAAAAATTTTTATTCATCATTACAAAATAATTTTTTTATATATACAAGTATAAAATTAAAAATGACTACCTTCCAATGATTTTGCAGTCACCAGTTTTAATAAACAAAGCACTGTTTATTGCTTCAAATCTAGTACTTTCCAACAGCTTCATGTTGATTGATAACGTAGTTAATTAAAATATAAATCAAATTATCCTCTGAATGGTATATATAAAAATCTTAAATGTTGTTGGAGATGTTCTCAACAGTAAGATTTTAACATTTTCTAGATATTTGCCTTTTTTTATAAGAGTTATCAGCTCTTTGACAAATTTTATTGAATTCAATAAATTTACTCTAATTCACTTCATTTGATAATTCAATTCAAACGAAATATCAAAAAATTCAATGAATTACGGCTACTAAATTCGTTCTTCAGCATTTTTTTTATATTTATAAAAATTCCTTTTCTCTTCGAGTGAACAAATTTTATTGTCGATGTAACTGCGTATTCTTCAGTGCTACACTTGCGGTACATTACAAAATTACTGTTTATTTTTTTCAAGTTAATCAAATATTTAATAAAATTAAAGTTTTTATTTTAATATTTTAATAGAAAAAGAAAAAAAAATAACAACAGTTAGTTAGTTTTTTATGATAAGTTTTTAACTTCAAACAGTTTTTGTCTTTATTCTCTTGTCAGCGACGCTGCTTATAGCTTGTACATAAAAACTACGTACTAAAAATAATATAGTCAATACACTTGAGGGAAGAATAAATAAAAAATTTTTTGCTCTTTTGAGCAAACAGATATAAAGTTTTAAATATTTACTTTTACTCAAATAAACCAACTGGTTAATTAATAACCATTTAATTATTCACTTTTTCGGTACTATAGAAAACAATCCATGATTACAAACATTGTTGTAGTTGTTTTTTTAACTGGACACTGTTGTAAGTTGAGAAATGACAAGATTCGCGTAAACAGTATCTCACGTAACACAAATTCTCTAAGTAATCTCCGAAATTGCATCAATATAATGAATACGTGAAAAACAATAACTTTAGATTAATTACCAAGTGAAGAAAATCTAAAAATTTTAATATCAATACGATGCGCACTTGTATATAGGTTCGTCTTGTTAAAATAACTCAGACCATTTTATTTTCTGCTTCTTTCTTTTGACAGAAGTTGATTTTTATTGTTCCGATATCTCCCTCTATCTAACATGAATGTGCATTTTTTGTCTTTTTTCAGTGGTTTGTTTGGTCTTTGCGCAATCCTTGTTCAGTTTTCTCACCATTGCGCATAATATTTCGTATCAATAGACACAGATTTATTCCATTTATTCCCAGTGCAGTAGACTCTCAATAAAGTTACACTTTCAGGGTTACGTTTTTTTCAGGTTTACGCTCTATCTATATTGAGTGTCTACTGGTGCATGCGGAACATAAACGTCTATTAAACTCTCTATTAAGTTGACATTTAATCATATCTTTTCGCATTTCTACATATATATGGGCCATTCCATGCGAAATCCAAAAATATTTAGATTCGACCCCTTTTAATTTAATGAAAATTAACTTAGCAGATAGTTGATCATTTTAAGAAATTTAGTAACAAATAAATTATGGCAAAAAAAATTGACATTTATAAATTTTAAAAAAATACAAATGCAATTTTTTAAAAATAATTTTTTGGAGCAAATTTATTTGTTAAAAAAAATTGAAAAATTTTCAAGCTAACTTTAATGTCATTTAATTTGGACAAAAATTTTCTTTTAGCATAAAACCAAGACTTGCTGAAAGAAAAAATTATTTCCATTAGTTATTTAAAATTTTACTATTTTTTTCGATTTTTCAACTGTTGTAGTTTCCCTGGTTAAAAATACTGATTGAAAAGAATTGAGAAGCGGTCACTCCATACAAACTGTATATCTATAGATACAGACAAAAGAATTGAAATTATTGAAAAGAATTCGAATTTCATCATTTTTAATTCTTTTCAATCAATATTTTTAAACAGGGTTTGCCAAAAAAACTTTGTTTTAAGCACTTTTTAATTAAAAAACCCTAAAATTTCGAATGATTTTTAAGTTAGCTGTCACTTGACCATTTTTTAATTTTATTTAACAAAAAAATTTGTTCCGAAAAATTATTTTTAAAGAATTGCATTTTTAATTTACTAAAATTTCTAAATGTCCATTTTCTTTTTCATTTTTTTAATGTAGTAATTTATTTATTAGAAAAATTATTAAAATGATTAAATATCTGCTAAATTAATGACATTAAACTTATCTATCACTTGACAACTTTTTGATTTTATTTAACAAAAAAATTTGTTCCAAAAAATTGTTTTTAAAAAATTGCATTTTTTATTTTTTCAAATTTCTAGATATCAATTTTTTTTGCCATAATTTATATTTTATAAAATTTTTAAAATTATCAAATATGTGCTACTTTAATTTTCATAAATTTCGAATAAGAACTTTGATCCTGAATTTTCTGCAGTAATTATTACTTTTCTATATAATGTTGTGTATTATATTTCATTGGTAAATAAATAATTTGATATAACAATAAATAATCAATAAAAAGATCTTATGAACAACGATCTATTGTAAATTTTTATAACAGACAATTTTATTTATTCGCAAATTATTTAATGTTATTTTTATGTTGTTATTCTACGTAATTTTGTTAGTAATTATATAGAAGTGAGGGTCTTCTGATTTTTAGCTATAAAAAATCAAGAAATTAAGATATTAGCAAATTTATTTCACTTGTGTATAAAAATCCTTTATTTTGTGCAGATAAATTTTTTTTTCTGAAAATATATATAATTAAATGAAATGAATGTTTTAACAATAAAATCATAATTGCTGGTTGAACAACCAACACTGAATTTTATAGAAAAAATCAGCTCTAAGAAATTAATGTTTCTAGACATAGATGACTATAACTGTGATGTTTATAATATTAATGTTAATAATTAAAAGTCTTATATGAATTATCACAACTAAAGTTTAAAATTAAAAATGGTGTATTGTGAATGAAGTATATCCATCAATAACTCTGTTCATCATCCAAATTAATCACATTTGATATCGTTAAAAAAAATCGATCCACTCTGTAGCTTATTTATCTTATGTTAGAATAAAATCATACTACTTATACATCATCACATCCGGTGATTGATACATGCACATGTAAGCATCGCAAAGAAGCCTTTTAGCATATTCCGGTAATTGTCGATCATCAGTGGATTCAGCTTTTTTCGCTCCATCTTCACTTAGCCAATATGGAAAATCTGGACATGATACCATTTCAGGTATATTGAATCCATTTTGTTCGCCTAAAATTTAACGTCAAATTAATCACATTTTGTGACAAATTAAAAAATATTTCTTGCATCATCTGAAAAAAGTGATATTACCTTTGCGATCAGCCATTGAATCGAAAAAGCACCATGGTGCTTCAGAGCCTGATCCACATTTTACAAATGACACATAATGAGATGTTTCAATGCAGACTACAGCTGATAGTTCCAAAAAAAGGCGTGGAACTGGACAATGTTCTTGTAAAATCTAAAAAAAAAGTTATCAATTCAGTGTGTTGATTCAGTAAAAATAAAACTATTTATTAAGTCGGAAGATTTAAAAAAATATCAAATTTTACTTAATTTTTCCAGAACTTACTTTAAATTCAGTGGGCACGTTCAGTTTTGTTGATGCATGATTTGTTCTTCTTTCATGTCGATGTACCTAAAATATTTCAGTTAATTAATTTTATTATTGCTGTTGTTGATATAATTATAAAATTATACAGTTAAAAATTAATAGTTACTTGATCTAAACAAGAAGTACAAAAAGCAATACTTTCTAAACCTAATCCTCGTTGACCATAGCATTCTTTGCATTCATATTCAGCTAACTTTCCGCAGACTGTGCATTGCCTTGGAGCTACAGAAAATAAAATAATTATCAACAATAATTCCTTTCGTATATTATATAATAAACATTAATTATACTCTACAATCTTCGATGATATCGGTGACATCCAGTAAAAGTGTAGGCTGAATTTTTGAGTACATTTTATATGATTTTCCAAAACGCGGCATTTGTATTATTAAGCATGATGGAACCTCTTTTAGTCTAATATTACTCGTTAAAAAACTTTGTTCGAGTAATTGTTGTACTGTAGGTAAATTTAAGTGATCATCTTTTTCAACAAAAAGTTGATAATGATACGCATCTTGACCAGAGCTTAACTTTAAGAAAGGCTCTGCATTTAATATTTGAGCAACTAGTGAAGTGAGAAATTCTTCCGGATCTTTTTCTTCACTAGTTAAACCAGATACCGATGACAATTTTTCAAGCAATGTTCGTAGTTTCATTACACTATTTGCGTGTACAAAAACATTCTTTCGTAGAGGATTTACGATGTCTTCTCGTAATACTCGCTGTACTTGTTCATATTGTGCGCAGTCTTTCTCAGTTGGAGGCCTAATTAAAATAACAAATTATCGCATTATTAAAAAATTAAAAACGATTTTTTATGTTTTTACATTTATAATTATTCACCTGAAAAGCAAGTTATCAAAAACACTTGTGAAAGCAAACATACTGAATAATGTAGCGTCTAAATAACATGAATTATGATGGCCTTGAATGCCACGATATTTACCACATATATTTTCAAGACCGTCTTCGACACATATAGGTTTTACAATACCTTTAACTATCAAATTTTCAGATTTACTTAAATTATCATCATTGATTCTTAATAATGAATCGTCTTTCTATAATTAATTAACTTATTTGTGAATTTTTATTTTAAATGTACAATACGTTTAATTTTATAATATTTATACTTACAGATGTTATATTAGGGTGTATAAAAGATTTAGAATCTTCGTAACATGCTCTATTTGATTTATTATTAAAATGTTTAAATTCATTGTACACTCCATCTGTGTTTTGTAAATCAGGATCATCTTTCTGTAATCATAAAAAAAAATATACAGATAAAATCAATTTTGTTTTTATAATGATATTCTTATTATATCGTAATGATTAGGTATTAATGTATTTTTTATTAAGAAAAAAAGATTTTTTTTTAATTCACAAAATTAAAAAACAAAATTTTGATTTGAAAAAAAATTCATCAAATTTTAGAATCTTAAAAACTATAATGTGACATTAAATAACTTACAAATTCAATAGCTGCCATAATTTTTCCGGTATTACTTCCCGGTACATTGTCGATCCATCGAATGATTCCATGTCGTAATTCAGAACCCACAAGAACTTCAACTTTGGTTCCCAAATCAAAAGGTTTGTCATTGCCTTTTCGAATCATTTGATTGTTATCATATTTTGCTAATAAATTATCTAAATAATTAAAAATCATTAAATTAGTTGTGATACCATTGAGATATAAACAAAAAACTAAAAAAAAAAAAAATTTCGTCAAACGGTTGACCCTACAGGCCATCCCTGCAACATTCCGCTATTTTCAAATACAAAGCGTTCTAAATTTAACCTGTTACGACGTTTTTTAGCTTTTTGAGCTTAAACGTCTAGTTTGTATTTAATAAAAACTTTTTTCATAATATTTAAGCTACAATAACTTTTGGACAAATTGTCTGCTTTTAGAACGCTTGGCAACATTTATCATGGTTAAGAGAGGATTACTAAAACGCTCAGAAAAAAATCCGTTCTGATAATTTATATTTTATTGGTTTTTAAAAATTAGATGGCTTTTGAACAAATCAACCGATTTTGATGTGGCTTGCGGCAATTGACATAGTTTTTTGACTTTAAGAAAAAAATTCATCACGAAAAAATTGATTTGATATAAATTTTTCAAGTTATTTTGAAATAACACTTTTTCCAGATTCCTTTCGACAACGATATCTCTCGAATTAATCAACCGATTTTGATAGGGTTTACGGTAATCGACATCATTTTTTGAGTAGAAAAGCTGATTAAATCATAAAATTGATCAAAACAGAAGTTTTAAAGTAATTATAGAAAAAAAAAAAAAAAAAAAACATTTTTTGAAAATTAAAAAAAATCGAATTCTAAATTCAGCGAGGTACTTTCAGATGCCGCAAATCGCTTTTCAATCGGATACTCCGTTACAAAGTTATTAGATGTTTACATGTTTAGATACATACACACCCACCGAACCATACACACAGCCAGAAAAGCTTCTTAGGGCCCTTAAAATATCGAAATCTTATGAAAACTCGCTTTTCGAAAATCGGGGTGAAAACAATAACTTTTCGACTTTTAAAAATTTTCAATTTAAAATCATTAAATTTTATAGCGGGAAGTTAAAAAATAACTTTTTGAGGTAATAAAATTTTTGTATTAGTATGAGCATATGCATATTTTTATTAAACTGTCAAAAAATAAGATTAATAGTATTGCTTTTGTAAATGTTTAGTAAAAGGAAAATAAATAAATAAATAAAAAACGAGTTTGAGCTTACGATTCAACGAATTATGGCAATTTGGAGGTGGGAAAAAATCATTGTGCACATTTAAATTCACATCACTGCTCCATTTATGTTGAAGAACAAATAAAGGTATATTTTGTAATGTTGTCATATTAAAATTGAAATAACTTTATTAAAGAAGGAGCCCAGATGTCTGATATAACCGTTTAAAACACGCAAACTGCTGTTGTAGCTATTTTAAGTCTCGGATATTATTAACTCTTTCAGTTACTAGGCAAACCGGAAGCTAATCATAGTAAAAATACTATTCAATCTATATTTTAAAATTTTAATTAACAAATTACCTATTGGAATGAAATTACACTTATTTAAACTTTTCTTTAAATTGATTCCATCATCACTATGTAGTATACTTGATTTTACTGATTGATGAATAACCTTCGGTAGTAATGCATCATTGAAGCCAAAACTTTCTGATTCTCTATTATTGTTGTTATTGTGATTATTATTATTTTTATCTTCAAAATTGATTAGTTGTTTTGAAGTAACAACATTTGATTCATGTCGTATGCCTTTATCATGGATTGTGTGGTTATTGGAAGTGCTATTAACAAAACCATCTAATTGTTTCGACCAGGACGATTCAATTTCATCTGATGATAGTTTAGCTATAAATTAAAAAAAATTTGTTTATTAAGAGTTTTTATTCTTAAAAAACGGATATATCACAAATTTTTTTACCATTAGCATTGAAAGATGCATGGTTGATATCATCATCATTTATCGGTTGAATATTAAGGAGTGTAGCAAAGGTGCTATTGTTTGATGATTCTGCAAAATGTTTTTTCGCCACAAGTGATGTTCGGATACTGTCTGGTTTATCCTTAACAAAAATAAAAAATTATATTATAGAAAATTTGTTTGGATACATTTGTAGTAATGTTACTAAATACTTGATGTAAGTTTACCAATAAATCGAGTCCAAAATAAAATCCTGGACCTAGTTCTGAAACTGCCCCTATGAATTTAATTACCGCTAAATGTTTATTTGCTGAATTTGACTCTGGATTAAACCAAACTTGATTGTTTATTTTTAAATTACAAACGTCTTGACAGAATTGAGTGTCCATAGCTAATCGAACCCTTTCATTTGGAGCTTGCACAGCTGCTAAGAAATACCATACTAGATGTGGTACAGGTGTTAAATCAATTCTGTGACATTTCCACTCTGTTTTATGCCAGATATCAGGATTATTCGTATCGTTAACACGAATCCTGAGTGTACCATCTGATTGGATCTCTTTAGCTTCAACAAGCATTCCAAGACGCAATGTACAGACACTTTGATCACATTCACCAGATATTCTACTCAGAATAGTGTTTCTAATTGCTACATAGTGACATGGAAAAGTTGATAAATTCATATTGTCATAAATACTCCACTTATCCATCTTTTTATTAACAACTGCTTCGAATAGTATTCGAACAACAAATAAATTAAATTTCTATTTAGCCAAGTAATAATTAAATTTCATGGCTTACATTATATCTTATAGTTTTTAAATGCATTACAACTCATTAAACCACTAAAAAAATACGCTTAACATTTTCACATCACTCACGTGAAGAATTATAGTAGAATAAATAATAATATTTGAAAAATCTAATTAACAAAAAGAATTTTTTCAATTTCATCACAGTATATACACACTTAATATGTCAAGTCTCTGTCAATAAATAATAAATGTAAAAAAATTTCTTCCTTATCGATCTTTTTAATTTTGCACAGTAATTTTACTTTTTTTTTAGGTTTAGATTTTAAGAAAGTTACTTATTTTAAAAAATTTCCAATTTATAGACATAAGCAATAAACACCTTGTAAAAACTTAATCAATAATTTTATAGAAATGTTCTGGCGGTCTTTTAACCAAGTGTCTCTCCAGAAAACGATGACATTTTGAATTACATATTTGGTTGAAATTTAGGATGGTATTAGTATCATTCAAATAATAATTGATGATGGTAAAAAAATATGATATTAAATTTAGCTGTCACTTCACAATTGTTTTCATTTTCATTAACAAATAAATTATTTAAAAAATGAACTTGTAGGAATTTTAATAAATTAAAAATGCAATTTTTTTAAAATAATTTTTTTGTTAAAGAAAATTAAAAAACTGTCGAGTAACATCTAACTTTAATGTCATTAAAAAAAATAAATTTAGAAATATAAAAAAAATATTATTACCGTATCTTGTCTAGGAGGCTGGGGAGAGGGGACTGTGTAATTAGGAAAAGAAGTGGAGTGGGAAGGTGAAGTAATTTTACAAGTGTAGGGTAATGTCAATTCTTTGACAAAAATCTTAGATCTAATGAATATACTAATGAAGTTTGAGAAGCCATTGTTACATCTTAAAAAAAATAATTAATATAAAAAACTTCATAAAAAAAAAAAAAATTACATGTCAGAGTTTGAAAATATTGACTAAATTATTTTTGATTTTTTTGATAATGATTTGATTGTTAAATAAATCCAAAAATAGCCCAAATGTTAGCTAATTTCATTGTCATAACTAACATATTGTTTGTTTTCTCTTTTCTAGATCTATAAACTAAAATTATAAAAATATGTTAAGATACCATAATACTGAAGTTAGCGGTGAGCTGTCAATTTTAAAAATTTTTTTAACAAATCAATTACAATAAAAAAATGCTTCTAAAAATTTTCACTTGTAATTTTTATTAATTTTCACATGTGAAACTTCTTAATTAAATTTTTTTTTTTTAATAATTTAATTGCTACAAAATTCTAAAAAAATTTGTATGTCTGTCAACTTCAGTGTTATTAAGATACCAAAAAACTTATAGCTGATAATATTAAGAATTTCTGTTGCAAAAAAATTAAAAAAAAAAAAGGCTCCATCGGTAGATATTTAAGAAATCTTTGAATGTAATTTCTTGAAATATTTTTTTTAGAAATGATTTGTTTGTTGAATAAAATGAAAAACAGTTTACTAAATTCAGTATTATTTGTATTATAAAGTTAGCCGACGTTTTTAACTTTTTGATTATTTTAATTAATTAAATTAGAACTAAAAAATATTTTTAAAAAATTGCACTTATAGTTTTTCAAGTTTTTTACAAATGAAACTTTTTTATTATTTTTTTGAAATAATTCTTTCAACAAAAAAAAATTCTTAAAATTTTTAGATGACGTAGAATATGAAGGTAGAATATTGTGATGAGATATATATAATCAATCTTAACAAAATTCGATTAAATTATTTCTGAGATGTTTTTAATTTATACAATTCATTTGAATAATTCTTAGTGAAAACATTTTTTTTTTTAAACCAATAAAAAAAACGGAAACTGGTTAACATTTGAAATTAGCGCTTTATCAACAGACAGTGTCATCTGTATGCGACTAAGAACATCAAAACTAAAAAAAATTTTTAAATATAAAAATTTCGTGAGACCAAGACAAAAATTATTGTAATTTATTATTATTTTATATTAAGAAAGTATTATTCAAATATATCCATTAATATGACGTTATTAATTGAATTGGAATTAATTTTATTTTACTTGAAAATATTGAAAATATATATATATGTCAAACAAGTCACAGTCGATAAAAAAGAGTTTTCAGTAACATATAAATATTTTATTTTTGTTGTATTTTAGATAATTAATTTCAAACCAATAAATAAAAGCCAAATAACAATGTTGTTCTTGATTGGCTTAAGATACGGAAAATAGTTATTATTTACTATATCCGGTGAAAAATATTTGGATTGACACCCACGCACTAAGAATTACATTTGTCACACACACAACGGAGTCATTGATCTGCGTGGACCAATCAAAATAATCCACGAAAATTTTTAGAAGAGTTAACGCGGTGGAATATATTCACGGTCTTGTTTATAAGTTAGACATTTCGTTTTTACTAAGAAAGAAAGATAGTTAGTTGAATTACTAAAACTTAAAATTTTTTCTATAAGGATCTTACCGACAAAACCATCATGCGAGCATTAATAGGTAATTATTTACAATTATTTATTCATATTTTATTTACTTTCTATTAAGCCGGTCTTGAGAAAGGAAAATATCTTAAAATGTTCTATTCATTTTTCTAGTTTTGTTGATATAATGATCATAATTTTTACACGACGAAATTTTTCAGGTCTCTTGCTGTTAATTGCGAGTGCTAATTGTATGTACTCATCCACGTCAGATGTTGTTGAATTAACACCCAGTAATTTTGATAAATTAGTAACAAATAGTGATCATATATGGGTGGTTGAATTCTATGCGCCATGGTGTGGTCATTGTAAAAATTTAAAACCAGAATATGAAAAAGCAGCCACAGCACTCAAGGTATTGTATAAATTATGTGGTTTTAAATGAGGCTGAAGTTAGCAGACACTTGACAATTTTTTGATTTTTCTTGAAAAATGAATTGGGCATAGAAAATTATTTTTAAAAATGTCATTCATAATTTTGCAGAGCTTCTAAAGATGAAAGTTTTAAATAAAATTTTTCTTGCTATAATTTGTTTGTTAAAAAAATTCTAAAAATTATCAAATGACTTTCAACTTCAGTGTCATGATTTTAATGAATTTATTTGAATCGTACATATGTTTATATTTACAAAATTATTGTTTAATAGGGAATTATAAAAGTTGGAGCCGTAGATGTAGATGAGCATAAGTCATTTGGATCTAGATTTGGGATTGAAGGTTTTCCTACAATTAAAATATTTGGCGTCAATAAAAAGAAACCTGACAGTTATAATGGTGCGCGAACGGCTGATGGGCTTGTAACTGAAGCTTTAAGAGTTGCAAGTAAAAAAGCTAAAGAAGCATTAGGTGGAAAATCAAGTGGTTCAGATTCGAAAGTAAATATTTAAGTAAAAAAATATTATTTTTAATTTGTAAAAAATTAATTTATTAATAATAATTAAAAATTTTTCTATTAGTCCTCAGATTCTAAAGATGTGGTTGAGCTAACGGATGATAACTTCGATAAATTAGTTATGAACTCTGAAGATATGTGGTTAGTCGAATTTTATGCACCATGGTGTGGACATTGTAAGAATCTTGCTCCAATTTGGGCTAAAGCTGCTACTGAGTTGAAAGGAAAAGTAAAATTAGGTGCTCTGGATGCAACTGTTAACACAATAAAAGGCAGCCAATATGAAATCAGAGGATACCCAACAATTAAATTCTTTGCTCCCGGCAAAAAAGATTCAGACTCTGTTTCTGAATATGACGGTGGTCGTACAACAAGTGACATTGTCAATTGGGCTCTTGATAAACTGTCAGAAAATATTCCAGCTCCAGAAATAGTTCAACTAACTGGTGAAAAGTCAATGAAAGAAGCATGTGATGACAAACCATTGTGTGTTATTTCAGTGCTGCCTCATATTCTCGATTGTCAATCTCAATGCAGAAATGAATACTTGGAAATATTCAAAGTTTTAGGTGAAAAATACAAGAAGAAGATGTGGGGGTAAGTAGAAAAATATTCAATCATAAGTATGTGAAGAAATTGTAACTAAATTTAATTTATTTTCAGATGGGTATGGGCAGAAGCTGGAGCGCAGCCAGATCTTGAAGAAGCTCTCGAAATTGGTGGATTTGGATACCCAGCTCTAGCTGTTGTCAATGCCAAAAAAATGAAGTATTCATTAATGAGAGGTAGTTTCTCAGAAGATGGCATCAACTCATTTTTGAGGGATCTCAGCTATGGTAGAGGAGGTACTGCTCCATTGAAAGGCGCTGAACTTCCAAAAATATATGAGACTGAAGCATGGGATGGTAAAGATGGTCAGCCACCACAAGAAGAAGAAATTGATCTAAGTGATATTGATTTAAATGACAAAGATGAACTATAAATTTTTTAATAATGCATTAAATTTTCTTGATTTAAAAATCTAACATCATCAGTAAATAATCATAAATCTTTTTCAATTCTTCCATGTCATCTATAAAGTCATTAATAATTTTTTATCTCATTGATTGTAAATAAATTTAAAGTGAGTTTTATTAAGAAAAGTTTTTCTATGGATTTACATTCCGCTGAAAATTTTTATGAGAAAATATCAGTCATTTTTGTATTTTTTGACAATAATTTAATAAAACAAATTTTAATGTAACATCATAACTAAGAACTAAATACATAAAAATACTAATTTAAATAGTTTTATATGACTGTGTTATTTTTTGTATTGAAATTCAAATAGAAAAAGGATATTTAATTTCTATTTATTGTTGATAAAGGGTTTTCAACTGATAAATAGATGATTTTAGAATTAAAAAATTTCTAAACTCATAAACTTTGATACACAATATCTATCTACAATCTTAAAAAATAATTGATTGCTAATTTTTAAGGATTATTTTAAGAACTCTAAAATTTCAAATTTTTTAGAAATTTTCATTGCTAAAAATTTAATAGAAGATTATTATTTAAAATTTTTTTGTGTAATCTTTTTTTGAAGATCGAGAAAAAATGATGTCTGCTGGTGAATAGATCGCAAAAGAGCGACTTATTTTGAATTTTGTGACTGCTAGCATCACATTTAATTCGATGATCTAAACACTTCAACTTACGCTAATGTTCAATTATAATTCTCAATTAAGGCTGTATTTTTCGACTCTGGTTGCTCTTTTTTATGTGACTATACTAAATTTGTTGTACATAAGTATAATTTATACCTAAGAAATAGTGTAATCAGTATAACTCGAAAAAATCGGCGTCATAACTATTTTCTACAGTGGTCGCTGGGTATATCAATATATATCCGTAATAAAATATTAATTTCATTAGAATTGATAAATCCCTAATATGGATAAATTAAAAATACGCAAGTTGCAGCGAGAAGATTGTGTCGCTCTCAGAAATCTTATTCAGGTATTTTTCCAAAATAAAATAAGTTTTATAACTTTGTTAACTCATTTATTTCCAGGAATTAGCAGATTTTGAGGAAATGCCCGATGGCCCAAAGCTTGATGCTGAAGGTAATGTCAAAAATCGTACCTTTTTTTCGTATTCTAACCTGCTTCGGATGAGAAAAAAAAATCATAAGCATAAATATTTTTTTAAATTAAAATTTTTACTGTTTAGTATGAGGTAAAACTCAGCTAAGCTCAAAAGATTATTTTATTTTTCTTCATTTATCTGAAATGTTTGCCGAATATTTTCTCTCATTTCCCAAATTTTATTGAAATTTGAATAGTATTTTTAAAAAAAAATAAAATTAGAAATTTATTTTAAGATAAAGTAATGATAGAACTGATAGCACTACACTACAACATATATAGATAATTATGATACTGAAATTCAAGGACATCTGATCATTTTTAGAATTTTTTTAACAAACAAATTATAGCAAGAAAATTTTATTGAAAAATTTCATCTTTAGAAGCTTTGAAAAATTATAAATGAGATATTTATAAATAATTTTCTATGCCTAGTTTATTCTTCAAGCAAAATCAAAAGATTATCAAGTGTCTGCTAACTTCAGCCTCATAGATAATCAATATATATAAGTAGTATGGGGCGCTCAGAGCGAGACATTCCCCCTATTTCCCCCTCGTTAGGCTGGCGCCAACTCCCCGGGAGGTCTGTGAAAAGTGTGATTGACAGCGGTGATGATTAATGGGGTGAGGTTAATGACCTTTGAGGAGGAGGACAGATTTCGAAGGAAAACTGGTGGCCGTCCGAGGGTCTAGGAAAAGTGTGAGAAAACCAGATGTTTTGGTGGACAGCAGTCATGGGTAATGTAGAAGATCGGCGGCCCATTTTCCTTTAGACATCTAAAAAAATCATAATCCGATCTTTTAAGAAGAAGAACGGATTTTACAAAATTCCACCCAGAAGGGGGGTCGCGGGGGGGTTAACAATGAAAAATTCCTGTTTTTAAATTATGGCTCCTATGGACTCCAAATTTGATAGGAATCTTCTGTAAGAGATATAGAAAAAGTTTATGGGAAAATTTTACGATAGCTTATCTCACAGGGGTTTGCAAAGGCGGGTGTTACCATTAAAAATTTTTAATTTCCAAGCTATAGCTCCTATAGACTCCAAATTCTCATTTCAAATTTTTTTCTTCGTGTCAATTATTATTCATTTTTGAAAAAAAGCCACCCAAACATTATAATGATTGCACATTGAAAGTTACAATGAATATTAGCTGGAATAATTATATGGATAAAAGGTATGTGCTAATTCGATGAAATTTTGAATTTGTAAAAGTCGAAACAATACTCTAATTAAATTTCAAGTTTAGATCTAAAAATACAATTTTATAAAATTACCAGCGAAGCAGGCGGGTAACAGCTGGTAGCGAAATAAATTCAAGAAAGTAATGGTTTATTTTTTATTAAATATTATTCCTAAATTGAATAGTTTTCTTTTGTCATTTTTTTTTATGCTTAGTAACAGAATTATAATATGACAGTGCAGTTAACGATTAGAATGACAATTATAAAGGTACAAAATAAACAAACGATTGATAGGATTGAAAATAAAGCTGCAACTTCATCTCGCGCGTAGAAAATCGTCATTTTCTGTCCACCGGGAAGAAAATGATTGATTCCTGCCCGGCAACAGTCGCATTGGTCTGAAATTGACTAGTTTCAGTTGGCTCAACAGGCATTGAAACGCTCATTTTCAATGCAGCTTATATGAAAAATAGCACACACTCCTCGGGAAGTAAACAAGAAAGCCTTAAATCACATGTTTGTTGACCTCGGCTTCGGCTCGGACAACAATTATATGTGATCTGAGACATTTCTTACGTTACTTCCCTACTAGTAGGTATATAATATACTATTACCTAAGAAATAATAATAAAAAAAAAAATTAATTTGTTAACAGATTTAGAAAAAAACGGTTTTGGAGAGCAACCATTATTTCATTCTTATGTTGCTGAAGTTGAAAATCAAATCGTTGGATATGCAATTTATTATTACACTTTTTCTACCTGGCGTGGTAAATCAATGTTTTTAGATGAACTTTATGTTAAGCCGTCTCATCGAAAAATGCATATTGGCAGTTTATTATTTGATGCAGTGGCAAAGGTAATTGTAATATTTTAATCATGATTTTTTTTTTCAATAAAAAATTTATAAATATTAATTAACTTATAGAAAGCTTCCGAAAATAGCTGCTGTCGACTCGATTTTATAGTTTTGGATTGGAACCCTGCTGCTGAATTTTATAAGCATAGAGGTGTGATTGATATTACAGAAAAAGAGAAATGGCATTATTATCGAATAGAAGCAGATGGTTTACAGAAACTTGTAGAAAAATGAGTTAAAATGAATCAAATGTTAATTGACTAATTCTTGATTCTTAAAATATTATGTCGTTTAGAATTGATATTTTTTATTTAACTAATTGTTATTTTATCGATTAATTTTTGTTGAAAAAAAATAACAAGTTTACTAATCCCGTGATAAATATTCTTTAAAAGATTTCTTCTTTACCTTAATATAAGTGTCTACATGTTATATATAATTTGACGTATTAATTTTCATTTGTTTTTATTGTTGCAACAAAAACAAAAAAAAAACAATTTTCATTGATATTATCTATAAAAAGTGGTTCCTGATACTTAATTAAATTCTAAATAAGTATAAGAATGATAAAAAAAGACCAAGTGAAACTTTCAAAACAAAATAAATGGTTCCCTTTGGCACTTAATACAAATATATGGGATAAATGCAATACAACAATAATTTCAGTGTCAAGCTTTTCATCAGTAAACTTAAATAAAATAAAAACTGAAGAGACTTTGACTGATCGAATAATCGAAATCTATTCAAGTATATTAATAGTACCGGAGGTTCACTTTTATGCTATAACTAAAAGTGATTTAATAAATTTGGTAAAATTAGATTAATTTTTTATTATGATTTTGTTCATTAACTTCATAATGTTTGTATAAAACTTGAAAAATTTTATAGAATTTAACAGATGTTCGCCTTCTTCAAAAGTATCATTATCTTCAATACTTAGATTTGTCTCACAATAAATTATCAGATTTATCATCTTTAAGTAGACTTCCTTACCTCTTATACTTAAATGTATCACACAATAAGCTCAAAGATATTTCAAACTTTGCACCGCCAAGATATTTAACTTATTTAAATTTATCACATAACAGCATAACATCAATGAAGAGTTTAGACAATTTTTGGAGTATCGTCAATTTAGATCTTTCTTATAATTTTATAAAGAAAATTCCCCGATTACATAATTTCAGGTACTTTTCTATTGTATTTTCGTTCATAATCTAAAAGAGTAGTTCTTTTATTTCTGATTTTTTAGGTACTTGAAGTATCTAAATCTTTCGCATAACTTTATCGAGTATGTACAACATTTAGAACATTTAAATATTCAAGAATTAAATTTAAACTTTAACTGTATAAAAAAATTTATATTCATTGACTTAGATAAAAAAAATAGTGTGTTTGTAAATTTGAGAACTTTGTTAATATGTCACAATAAGATATCATCATTGAAATTTCTTCGAGATGTACATTGTTTACGTCTTATAGACTTAAAAGATAATGAAATTGAAGATTTAATGGAAGTATTTCATTTGGATAGTTTAATATATGAAATTGATTTAAGAAACAATCCTTGTACCAAATGGCCAAATTATAAAGAAATTGTTTTATTTTCAATTCCAAGTGCAGTTTTCGTTGATGGGAGTGAAGTTACAGAATCTGAAATGGTATGATAATTAACAAGTTAACTATTTAATTTTTAATATTTTCATTAACCAAGTTGAAAATTAATTAATATTGATGTATGTGTAGCATTTAAAAAAGTTTTGGTCATTTTGGATTTTTTGAAAATTTACATTGAATTGATTAATTAAGTTTTGAACAATCTTAAAGATAATACTTAAAACAAAAATGTGTATAACATTATTGTTCAAATTATTTTAGCCCTGAACTTTAAAACTAGAATTTCTATAACGATCAATTTTTCAATTTTAAATCACAAAACTTCGATGAATGCTACAAATTTTGCTTGAATCAATTAATTCGTCCACAAATATTGATGTCGAAAATTAATGAGTATTTTCTCGAAAAAGTTCTGGGCTATCCGTCTTGAAATTTTTTTTTTTATGGATCATGTTAAATATAGGTTTCATCGACTATTACATTCAATCCACCGATCAATTTATTAGCATCCCGTGGAGCTGCTCAACTTACTTTACTTGAACAATTGAATGTACCTAAAATTGATGATAGTATGACTTCGTATGATGAAAATAGTCCACCTTTAATAGTGCTTAGTGGTCCATTGGCTGTAAAAAAATTAGCTTTAGGCCGACATTTATTTTTAAAAAACTCTGATAAAGTAAGATTATTTTATTACTTCATAAATTAAATTTTATTCAACCATTAGTTTTTTGATAATTTGTATGATACTGAAATTGAGAGACATCTGATCATTTTTAGAATTTTTTTAACAAATAAATTATAGCAAGAAAATTTTATTAAAAAATTTCATCTTTAGAAGCTTTGAAAAATTATAAATGAGATTTTTATAAATAATTTTCTACGCCTAGTTTATTTATCAAGCGAAATCAAAAGATTGTCAAGTGTCTGCTAACTTCAGCCTCATTAATTTGTAATTATTTTCATTGAGGAACATAAATATAAAACCTATACTCAAAGTTATTGAATAAACAGTTTATATAATATAACACCGATTAAAAAAAATTATTTTGTTTTTATTTTATGCCTTTTACATTAGGTAAAATATTGTCGCAGCCATACAACAAGAAAAAATTTTACAAATGATATAGAAAATGATGGTTTTTATTTTGTGAACCACGAAGAATTTCATGAAATGGCTCGAAATGGAGAATTTTTAACTATAGAAGAGATTTTAGGAGATAGCTATGGACTTCGTAAATAATAATTAATCGTTTTAATGATTAAATATCTGTAACTTGGTGTATTTAAAAAAAAAATAAATTTATAATTTTTTTTCAGATTATAGTGAACTAGTTAAACTAAAAAAAGAAAAAAAAATTGGTATAACACAACTGGATTTATTAGCCTCAATACAAATAAGAATAAGATATCCACAAGTAAAATTAATACTTGTTTTCACTGAAAACGAAGAAATTCATCGACAATGGATCGAAGATAAACTTCGAATTTTCAGATGGATTAAAAATAGCTCTAAAAATTTATGGGCGTTATCGATTCATAGGGAGTATAATATAAATAATGTAGATTCAATGGTTAATAAAATGAACATTGTATCTGCTATTGTCAGTAGAGTCGACGTATCTCCTTATTCTAGTGAGATACAATATTCAAATTCGAAAAGTATGTCAAAAAAATTATCGAAAAATGAATCTATATTACCAAAAGTGACAATACTATACAAATTATCAAAAAATAAGAAACATATTAAAATCATGAATTCAAAATTCTTCTTAAAAAATTTATGTCAGGAGTCGTTCACAGATAGCGAAGATACTGAAGCAAATTTAATTGTAATTTTTAGATATTAATATGCGTGAATTCTCAATGGTTTATTGAACAATTTATTAATTTTATAGATTGACTCAGAAGAAATGATGAATAATATTAATAGTAATGAAAATGCGCAAAAAAAAGTGAGTCAAGGAATAATTTCTGAAAAATTTGAAGCCGAAAATATTTTGTTCGATACATCATTTCAGAAATATGACATCAACAAACTTAAAGATGAATACATTGAAAGTATTTTAAAGTCACGACAAGTTTATCTTAATCAACATTTGAATAATCCTGGATTTTATTCTTTGGTGGTAATATATCAAAATAAATTTGAAAACGATCAACCTTGTAGGTTTCTCTGGAATTTCCCGCTAATTTCAAGTTCAAAACGCTGAAAAAAATATTATATAACAAACTTTTTAGCTCGTTGAGTTCACAAATACAACTTTTATACATTTCAAGCTCAACGAGCTCGAAAACCTAGAGATTGTATTGGTGAAGCCTCTTTTTTTGATTGTCTTAAATTGCGATATTTCACTAACAGATTGACCGATTCCGATACGGTTTGCGGCATTTAACGCAGTTTTTTAAAAACAAACAGGTTTTCAAATTCTTTCAACAACAATATCTTCCGAATGAACCAACTGACTTTGATTCTGTTTGCGGCAATTGACGTTGTTTTTTGAGATAAGTAGATTATTAGTACAGTACAACCTGGTTATAAGTTACATCGGACGATCTACTCGCTCTCCCGGCAGTTATATCTATATATGAAATATTTCATGTAAGTAAAAGAAAGAAAGAAATATAACTTATAACCAGGTTGTACTGTATTAGATTATAGAATAGATCGATACAGTAGTTATTTAAAAATAGTAAAAAAAAAAAACATTTATATGAAAATGTCACTTTTAAGATTTCTCAAAATCTATTGAGCTCAATTGGTTCAAGTTCACACGAAATTTAAGAACAGTAGAATTCTTTACAATACCGCAAATCGTGTTTAGATCGCTTAAGCCACACACACCTTTCTGAAATTTCAAAAAGTAAAAAGCTGATACATATGATGAAACCAATAACCTCCCAATTTTTTTAAATAATTGATTTTCTTAGCGGGAAGTTGACAATTTAGATTAGAAAACCATACTGTAAGAAAGTAGAATAAATACTCTTATAATTTGTTTTTTCTTCTAAGGCATACTCTGATAATTTGAATGCGTTTCTTCAATCATCAGAACATTATATTAATCAGGTTCATAAGGATTTTTCGTTGGAGAAATTACGAAAAGTACCAGAAATTGAATACCTCAAGCAATTTATTTTCCCTAATGCAATTGACAAGATAATTAATCAACTAAAAATATAATAGAAATTGATAAATTATCAATATTTCAGATACGCTGAAGTAGAAATTTTAAGAATCCAATTGAACAATATTAAAAAAATGTTTTAATCCGATCATGATAATTTCTTGGGAACAATAGTTTTCATTTGGTTTCTTAAGCTATTCAAAAAAATATACAACATTTTAAAATTCAGTTTTACTTGATAATGAAACTTTTAATTTATGATTATTTTAATTTTAGTGATATAAATAAAGGTAGAAGCCGATAATTCAATTTATAATTATCGGATTTCTTTCAGCTTTAGAGACGTTTGAACAGATTGTAACTTGACACTTTTTAAATTAAAGAGCCAGTTTTTCAATTTGCGATAAATTTTATCCAAGACTGAAAAGCTGGTCTCAATAATTTTTTATGAGAATCAATTTATCAGATAATAATTAATTTAAAAAATTTTTTTCACAAATAAATTATGGTAAAAAAAAAATGAGAACAAAAAATTGATATTTAGAACATTCAAAAAGTAAAAAATGCAATTTTTCAGAAATAATTTTCCGGAGCAAATTTATTTATTAAAAAAAATAAAAAAATTATAATAGTAACAGCTAACTTTAATGTCATTAATTTTTTAAAACAATTTCTTCACACATATGCCCAGATACCAATTGACGTCAACTCTCATTTATGCCGAGATAGCACGCAACGACTTATTAGGTGACATCGCGGATGTTTTGATGGTTTTTATTATTTTTTAATTCTTTTTCTATCACATATTTACCTATTTAATTAATAGTCACTGCATAACAGGCATTTTCAAGTTAATAATATTTTTAATATAAATGACACTGAAGTTGACAGACATTAAAAATTTTTTTAGAATTTTATAACAACTAAATTATTATAAAAAAAATTTAATTAAAAAATTTCAGATGTGACAATTAATAAAAGTTACAAGTGAAAATTTTTGGAAGCATTTTTTTATTGTAATTGATTTGTTAAAAAAATTTTTAAAATCAACAGCTGACGGCTAACTTCAGTGTTATTAATATAACTGTTTTTTAGAAAGACGCTTCATATGAATATCACTAAAATATTTAAATTTAAAAAATTAGTGAGTAAGTTTTATAAGGTATTTGTTACTTAATTATGTAAAAAGATAAACAATCAAAATAGATAACCTTTTTCAAACCAAAAGATGACATCGCGGACATAAAAATGATACTAACGCGATCCTAGCGGTGAAAATCAGTATCAACAATCTAGTACTATTCTCAAACCTCTTAAAAGTTTCGTAGGTTTTATTTTTTTTTTACTCTTGTTAATTAATTTTTCCACTAAAAACGTTTTGGCAACAATTACATTTAGTGCTGCTGCCTGTTGACAAGAAAGTCTGCTAATTAAAAAGGTAGTATTCGTTGGTTTTTGTAAAATGGCGGGTGTTATTGTCCGCTGTACTCAGATTTCTAAAAGACAATTAAGTGAGTATACTGCGTGTTATTTTTAAAATTATTATAATTATCGTTAATTTTGATATTGCAAATGCAATAATTTACTATTTGTGAATTATTTAACTAATTTAGATGTGTACATATATTTATATTGCATTTGTTTTTATATTCATATTGTTATTAATTTGACATGAGTAAGTTATATAATTTAATAAAAAATTTTTTTAAAAGGTTTTCTTGGTGTTGTTTTGAATAATCAACAAGTAAAGACTTTATCAGATGCTGCACCAGAAGGAAAGGTAATTTTTTACTATTAAACTATTATTATGTATAAATTTTTCAAATTATTAGATGTTATAAAACAAATTGTACGTACAATCCATAAGCAACTGTTTATTTATTTTGTCATAGAAATTTGGAAGTCCGTTAAATGATCAGGATAGGATATTTACAAATTTATATGGACGACATGACTGGAGGTTGAAGGGAGCATTGAAAAGGGGTGATTGGTTCAAAACTAAAGAAATCCTTTCTAAGGGAGCTGATTGGATTATCAATGAAATTAAAGTATCAGGATTAAGAGGTCGTGGGGGTGCTGGTTTTCCATCAGGAATGAAATGGTCTTTTATGAACAAACCTTCAGATGGTAGACCTAAATATTTAGTAATCAATGGAGATGAAGGAGAACCAGGAACTTGTAAAGATCGTGAAATTTTGCGTCATGATCCTCATAAATTAGTAGAAGGCTGTTTGATTGCTGGTCGTGCAATGGGAGCTTGTGCGGCTTATATCTATATTCGAGGAGAGTTTTACAACGAAGCTTCAAACATGCAAGTAGCTATTGCTGAAGCCTATCAAGCTGGGTTGATAGGAAAAAATGCATGTGGTTCTGGTTATGATTTTGATATCTTTGTTCAACGCGGAGCTGGAGCCTATATATGTGGTGAAGAAACAGCTTTAATTGAATCAATTGAAGGAAAACAAGGTAAACCAAGATTGAAACCACCATTTCCAGCAGATGTCGGACTTTTTGGGTGTCCTACTACTGTAACAAATGTAGAAACAGTTGCTGTTGCCCCAGTATGTATATTTGTAAAAAAAAAAAATTATATTAATACAGTGAAAGCTGTTAAAAGTTACCGTAGTTCTGTTTCAATTTTTTATAAAACGCTAACAAGAATGAGAAAGACAACCTGGGTAACTTTTAACAGCTTTCACTGTACTTACAAAAAGAAAAATTGATTACATACGATTTTATTATTAGACAATATGTCGTCGGGGAGGATCATGGTTTGCTTCGTTTGGTCGACCCAGAAATCATGGAACAAAATTATTTAACATTTCGGGCCACGTAAATAATCCTTGTACTGTTGAAGAAGAAATGTCGATACCCTTAAAGGAGTTGATAGAAAGACATGCGGGTGGTGTTATCGGTGGCTGGGATAATTTATTAGGCGTCATTCCCGGTGGATCGTCAACTCCTATTATTCCAAAAAGGTAACGTAAATATTTAAAGCAGTTGATAACTTTATAAATGCAAATTAGATCATCTATAATTTATAACATCATTGATTTTTATAATAGTGTTTGTGACACTGTTCTCTTGGATTTCGACGATCTTGTGAGAGTGCAAAGTTCATTTGGTACTGCTGCTGTAATCGTGATGAATAAACAGACTGATGTAATCAAGGCGATTGCTCGACTAATAAGCTTTTATAAACATGAATCCTGTGGCCAATGTACTCCTTGCCGTGAGGGAATTAGTTGGATGTACAAAATAATGAATCGGTCAGTAACTCATATTTATTTATTCTTCTTTATTTAAAGGACTTAAGTATTTTAGCAGTACACGGAGAGAATTATTTTATGGAAGTTTGGATAAATATCTTGATAAAGTTATAAAATCAGCATTATTAGTTTATCAGTTCAGAAATGTAACTTTAGAACATTTTTCTTTGAATTACCTTAAATTGCATTTTATGAAATTTTTTTTAAAAGAATTTTCTGTTAAAGAGTCAGTTTTATTTTCTCAATAATGTATTCGATAGCTTCTGCTATCAGGGTCAAATTTATATTTTTCATTTTTGGTAGAAACAATACTAGTATTTTTTATGGGTTACGTAATAATTGATCCGCGACATTTCATCTGCGACATTTCATCCGCGGAAGATTGATAGAATAATGTTACCGCGTTGTGACCTTTTATCATGGATTTTGTGTGTGCTTATCTAAAATGAGTGACGATAAATTGTCGGGTGGATCACTTATCATGCGGATCAATTGTCGCGGATGAAATGTTTCGGATCAATTGTCTGCGGATCAGCGGTCGTGTCAGCTTTTTTATGACCTTAAAACACGAACTGATCTAAAAAAAATTATATATTTTATGTATTTATTATTTTTTTTTTAATAATTCTTAAATATTACTAAAAAATATTGATGTTATATCAAAATTAATACAGTTCAATTTTCACAAAATCAATTTTCTGTCACTCTTTTACTATTTTGTTGTTTTACAATATCGACGTGAAAAAATTTTAAGCTTCGTAAAGTCAACTGTAGATTTTCTATGTACACAGAATTTAGAGTATAACGCGTGAATAACACTTGGTGACTAAAATAAAATGATTTTGTTTTACTCCAATTAGAGACTTGACTCTGAAGAATTAATGTTTGTCAATTAATTTTCAATTAATGAAATAAAGATTCATTGAAGAAATTAACTTTTCATGAAGTTAGTATTCAAAAAATTTGAAATTTCAATGAAAACGAAGAAAAAAATTTTAAAACTTGAGTAGTCAGTTCTGAAATAAAATAATTAATAATATTTATTGACTCATAAAAAACTCAAAATATTTCTAATACTTTTTATCGGAGTTGAGTATACTTATATTATGAAATTCATACTTAAAATTTATAAGACATGTTTTTATTTCATACTAGGGATGAAATCCATAATTGTACTAAAATCTCGTGTTTTAATTCAAATCAATTGAAATTTTCTGTCTACAACAAAATTAAATTTTTTACTTTTTACTGTAAATTCAATAGTGTCGAAGTAATTGAAAGTTTATCAATTTTCAATTGTTTTCTTTTTGATAAATACTGGAAATAATTTTTACTCGTTACTGTAATTGAAATTTCATTTGAAGTAGAAGTAGAAGTTGACATATTCATTCAAGCGTAATTATTAGTATAAATAATTATAAAATTGTAATCTTCTTCGTAAAAATAATCAATTCGCAATTAACTTTGATGTTAATTAAATTCTATTTTGATTGACAATTAACATACATTTTTTTTTCATTACAGATTTGTTGTTGGGAATGCAGAAAAACATGAAATTGATATGCTTTGGGAGCTCACAAAGCAAATTGAATTGCATACCATTTGTGCTCTAGCTGATGGTGCAGCTTGGCCAGTACAGGGTCTTATTCGACATTTTAGACCTGTGATTGAGGAAAGAATGCAAAACTTTAAACAATCAGTGGCTAATTAATGAATATCAAATTGAGAAACATAAAGTAATTTATTGCTGTTGTAATTATGTAGGTAATAAATATTATTAAAATAATGTGTTTTTATAAATTTTGTTGCATTAATTTTTACATAGAATTTAGTGATAATGAATCATAGGTATGTAATAAATAATTATAATAATAAACGTTAATCGAAAAAAAAAAAAAACTTAAAGAACTAATGATCTAACGTAATAAAACTAATATTCTGCTTAATACGAAACTTGAAAATTAATCGATATTAGCGGACATGTAATACAACTAGACAGTAGCGTAAAATAATTGGGTCTTTATATAATAGGGCAGAGATCATCTTCAAGCTATAAAAAAAGGATATTCGTTAAAGCGAAAATAATGACTTCTCATTGTTAAGAGGATCAATTTTTTCATAAATAAGTGATGCAGTACGATTCAAACCGACATCAAAATGTAATAACACAACATGGTCACAAAAAAAAGTTTAATCCTAATAGTTATCAAGTAAACTAAAATTACTTACTTCCATAATAATAATGATTTATCGCAACTAAAGAACTTATAGGAAATTTTTCTAACAATTTTTATGACTTATTAAAGTCGAAGAATGGTCCAATCAGGTAAATAATTCAAATACCCGAGGTATTCGATTACCATCACCTTTATTTATTAATTATTATTATTTTGTTATTTTTTTTTTGTAATTATAGATTAAGCTAGTTATTTTTAATCGTTGAAAATCATGTAATAATAATTAAAAATTAGAGTTCCAGAGTTATTTATTTACAGAGCGACTTTCTTTTGCTTGGAGAGAATTCAAGTCAAGAAATTTTCGAAGATTCAAATTATTACTTAGCAATAAATATTCATTTATGTAGAGTAGAGGTAGAGGGCACATATGAAGATTCTTTGTTAAATTTATTGTAAACTAGCTGTTACCCGCCACTCCGCTGGGCACTTTATAGAATTGTATTTTTAAATCTAGACTTAAATTTAATTGGAGTATTGTCTTGACTTGCTCAGATTCTAAATTCCATCGGATTGCCCTGTACCTTTTATCCATGTGATAATTCTAGCTAATATTCATTGTAACTTTCAATGGGCAATCACTATATCATTTAGATCCTAAAGGAGCTAGAGCTTGGAAATTTGAAATTTTCATTCTTAACATCCACCCCTGCAGTTCATATTGGGAGTAGGTTGTCATAAAATCCGATACTTAATCATTTCTACATCACTTACAGAAGATTCTTACTAAATTTAGAGCTTATAGGAGCTACAGCTCGGAAATTGAAATTTTAATGTTAACACCCACCCCCGAAACCCCGTGTGTCGTGAGTTATCGTAAAATTTTTTTATAAATAATTTTTACATCACTTAAAGAAAATTCCTACCAAATTTGGAGTCTGTAAAAACTATAGTTTGAAAATTAAAAATTTTCATTTTTGATATTCACCCTCGCAATTCCCTGTAGGGAGATCTATCGTAAAATTCGTTCATAGACTATTTCTACATCTTTTACAGAAGGTTCCTATTAAATTTGGAGTCTATAGCTGTAGTTTAAAAATTGGAATTTTTCATTGTTAGCGCCAAAGCATAGCTTTAAAAAGCTGCAAATTTGGTAAGGATCTTTTATTTATCATGTAGAGATCATCTCAATACGGATTTCAATAAATTCTACTTTCGATTCGTTGGAATGTAGAACTTGTGCTAGTCAAAATAATACTCCAATTGAATTTCAAGTCTAGATCTAAAACTACAATTCTATAAAGTGTCCAGCGGAACGGGCGGGTAACAGCTAGTCTCTTATATATGTATAGATTAAATTAAAATAAATTATAATTTTAATATTAGCTACACAAGAGATAATATCAGCAATTGTTGATTATAGATAATATTGATGACTTAATCTTCAATTTTAACTCTTCCGCGTCGTCATACTTTAACTATTTATTATAATAGTGTGACATTGATTCGATGAGAATCTAGAGTACAGTAATTTTAAAAAATTCAATACAGTTGAATTAGCATAAATAGTGGATCTTTTAAATTGAAAATTTATAAAAATGAAGAGACAATTGATTAAAAATAAATCGTTGTGTGTTAATGTGACAACGAAATTTTGATTTAAGATTATTAGAAAGGATAAAAATGATATAAAAGTATTAAATTAACACAGATATTTTACAATTTTTATGATTGTTTTATTTAACAAGAGTTATCATTTATTAATCCATTATACAAGAAGTTTCAATATTTTAAATGTACGAGCATTAACAATTTATGCGTTAAAAGTAAATAAATTCGCAGATGTCAACATTAGTTGATCATTCAGTATTACGTAGAATAGGTTGTCACGATGTTAATATTCAATTATATACTATGTACACAAATGATCGCTTTAAGACAATCAGTATTTCTATTTTAGTTATTTATTGAAACTTTCTTCTGAGAATTTTTTCTAATCATATAAATAAAAGTTAGTTTTTTCAATACATAAATATAGCAGGTTTATTTGTTGATAAACTCTTTGTTTAAAATTTAATCTTACATTATTATATTAGTCAAAAGCGCACAAACTGTCTTTTATGGTTTATTAAGAGTATCTCTCTTTGTTTATAAGTACATTTTTATAGTTATATCTAAAATATTCTCATCCATTCTGTTCAAAACTGTGATATTATTATTTTAAGTAGTTCTAAAATAAAGGCCAACTTTAAAACTCATATTATGTGATAATATATTGTTAGTGCTGGTGCGATTGAAATAGCATTTTGATTTCCACCAGTTTACAGTAAAAATTTTTATGAATAAAATATATATTCATATTAAACTCACCGCAAAGAACACTGTAAACATTCAAAAAGTCAGAAAGTTATTGCTTTTAGTCCGATTCTTTTAGCTGTTTGAACTATTTTTAGATATATCTTCTAGTTTACATATGTTTGCAACTCTTGCATGTCTTTTTAACGAAACGAATGATTAAGATTGGAGTTGCAGCATTCGAAAAGACTCCACTGAACTTCAAGTTTTTCAAAATTTCGATTGATCGCATTTTTCAAGATTTGGCCATTTAAATTAAATGACGTAAATCGATTAAAACATTGTTTTGTTCTGGAGTTGTCATTAATGATGAGATAAGAATGTTATAAGTTTGTCCAACATTTTTAATTGATTTATTTTGTTCTTATTATAACTTATTGTATACTTTAAAAAGTTTGTCAGCTTTTTTGTTTTTAAGGCCTTTTCTGATTTTAGTCCAATTAATTTATTAGCTTAATAAATCGTCTTTGTGGAAAATATGCAAAAAACAAAAAAACATTTCTTTGAGATAAAAATAAATAAATTTCAGTATCTTCTACTTAGGCCGTTTATTAATATTTCTATTGAAATTAAAAGACTTTATTGAGAATTATTTTATTAATTAATTTTAATCATGTTTTATGATATATATCAAAAAATGCCTTTCTTTACACCTGACACAACATTTATAAATTAGAAGAGTTCAAGAATGCAGATAAAAAAATTGTTTTCGTACTCGAAAATACATAAGCTTTTGGGCACAAAGCCAGTCGTTTCTTAGATTTTCTAATAAACTTATCAATTTACCAGAAAAGATAGAAAATTCTTCAGTAGACGCTGTATCAAGAATCTTGATTGATATAATTTTTATTGGCCTATAAAAATAGAAGTTTCTTCCTTTGATTACTTTATTATAATGACTTGATATTAAAAATAACTCACAAAATGTTGAATACTATCTCAAATATTTTTTTTTTTATTTAGAAAAAGAATATAATTTTTATAATGACACTAAATTTCTTCCGATGTGTTAAAAGAAGACTTTTTTCAATTAGTAGTTGATTATATTGATAATTGGTCCAAAACACATAATTTGTGAGTTAAACTTAGTTTCAGAATCTCATAGAAAATCTACGATAATCTATATATATAGGCTTCAATAATTTCCGAAAATCAAAACCAATGAATTTTATTCTGATAAATAATATTGAAATCAAAAAAATTGTGTGAAACAAAATTATAATTTATAAAAATAAAATTTATTAACAATAAATTAATTTTTATTTAAATTACATAAATAAATCTAAAAGATTTTTTATTCGGATTTTTCTTAATCTATTTAGACACAAAATTATGATATGGCACGCGAGTGTTTGGTCTTATAATTTTGGGACCAGAAGCTACAATATTTCAGATTCAAAAAAAGTTCATAATTTGATTGGTCATGTGATGCTTTAATTTCGAATGAGAAATTTGCTTTATTGTTTTTGTTTTTTGTATTTGTTTTAATTAGAATGAATTACATACAAATAAGTTATTGGGATAATAATTCACGTTATCAAATCTAACTACTCGGGATAATATAATCTTGTTAAAAAATTTAGGACTTGGTGATTTTAGTAAAACACTTGAATAATGCGAAAGTGTCCGTAATATGGAATCCCAAGTGACTTCAACTTATTATCATAATCCTAATATTTTTCAAACCTTAAGTTTTATTATAATGAATGGAAGGCACGGAATAGCATTTAAAAAGAATATGAAGGTACTGTTACTTTTAAAAGATATGAATTTTACTTAGGAACGATGGTTATTTATTAACTATCGATCATCATCACCAGTCCAGTCACTCGCTGCCCAAGCAGGGAGTGGTGTTTCATATTCCCAGCCTGGACCACAATATCGCCAAGCATGGAGATACATTACTAAATCTGAAGGCTTAGGATCTCTGTATTTTACTTTACATTCATAACAGTGAGGATCCACAGTGAGTTTATTATCTGAATATGTTGAATCAGGTGGTTCTGAACACGTTTGAGTGCCCACTGTAACTTTGAGAGTAGTCGAATTTTTTTGCTCTTGTGACAAATTCTGTTCCTCTTTCGTAAAATTAGTTGTTGGCAATAATAATCCTTCTTTGTCAGTATTTGAATTAGAAACAGTATCCTCTATTTCTAATTTCGATTTGAAAAGATTCATTTCAGAATCCCCGTCCATTCCAAGCCAATTTTCAGCGTTATGAATATTAATAAGGTCTTTAACCAATTCTTCGTCAGTTTTACCGATGTTACCGCCTTTACCCTTTTCAGGTCCAAAAACAACATGGTTATACAAAGGATCGTTAACAACTGGAAAACCGAGATACTGCAAATGAACACGAATTTGATGCATTCTGCCGGTTTGTGGTTTGCAAAGAACTACTGAAGTTTTTCCGTTGTAGCTTAGACGTTTAAAACGGGTAATGCAATCTTTGCCTTTTGGCGATACTTTACAAACTCCAATTTTATAAGAAACCACTTCGATTGCTTCTGAGCAAACTACTTCGTCATCCAGAAATTTACCCTCTACACGGCATACGTATTGTTTATGAACCTGCAACATGCAAATTAAATTTATAATTAATATTTCGAAAAATAATCTATTATACATCAATGTGGTCAAGTAGAACAAAGTGTTATTGCCTATTTACACTAAAGTGAAGAATATGCTCATTAAGTTAGACTAGTCTTCTCTATAGTGTATGGGCTGATGCGAAAGTGCTTAGTAGATGATACACCACGGGATGTGAATATTTTAAATGTTAAATTATTATTATACAGTGAAATTACGCTAAAATCAACCCCTATTCTCAATTCCAAGAAAAGCTATCGTTCTTATATTTTGTCTTTTTTCTGAAAAGTACACAGAAAAAAAGGTTCACTTGAGTCAAGAAAATATTTTTCTTTCTAATTATTTTCTTGAGCAAAAAAAAAGTTTTTTGACACAAGAAATTTCACTTATTCCAACAAAATTAATTCTCTTGCTTTAATAAATACGTATCTTGATCCAAGAAAATTTATTTAAGTCAAGAAAATCTTCTTGTTTTGAGAAAATTTAGCCTCTTGCTCCAAAAAATTTTGTTCTTGGTAGAAGTAAATTTTCTTGTCTTGAGAAAATTTCTCTCTTACTCCAAAAAATTAAATATCTCGATAATAAATTTTCATTAATATTTTATTGACTAACATGTCAAATTGGAAGATTAAGTAATATTGAATCTTTTTTTTTTTCATTCAATATGTAAAATTATACCCTAAAATAGAATAAAATGGGTATCAAATATTCAAGAGAAAAATTTTCTCAAGGTGAAAAAAATTTTTTCTTAGCTGAAGTAGGTGGCGCTACTTCCCTAAAGTATCTAAAAATTTTGATCAAATATAAAAATTTATTGTATCAAGTATTTATGATAATTTGAATTAAGAAAAAATTACTTCCACCAAGAATGTAATTTCAAGAAAAATTTTTAATTCGGCCAACACAACTTCGGTCTTCCTTCAGGCACCCGAAAATTTTCTTGAGCCAAGAATTTTATTCTCCAGTCAAGAAATTTTTCTTTCTGTGTACTATTTTTCTATGTGAACAAATACTTTTAATCTTTATTTGTCAACTTTCCACAAGGAAAATGATACGCGGAGTTTTTCAGTATATATATGGGTGATTCTCTGTAAGAATGTTTTTTGCTGTCTCAGGCATGTTTTTATTAGAAAAATTGTTATTTTGTAACTAAAAAAAATTTAATACAGAAGTAAAAAAACATTTCTATTTGGAGCATTGAAAACTAAAATGAAATAAATTTTGGTTTTTTTGCTATAAATTCGTTTACCACCGAAATAACAGTCCCCTGGGCTGTCCCATTCCCAAAATTGAAACTTTAAAATCAAATTTTAAATTATTCGTCCATAATATATAATTTGGTCCATAATGTTTATAAACTTAATTAGATAACTAACAATCTCCTCCAATAAAAAGTACCGAAAATTAATTTGTTTCATTAAATTCATTAAACCGAAGTTTGTCCCAGACAGTCCCCTGCCAGAAGTTCAAATCAAAAAAAAAATCTAGCGTGTTATTTTACCTTTTGTAAAGTTTATAAAGATCTAACTAGCCTTAAGTTAATAACCATCGGGTTGTTAGCGCTTTATTGCCAGTTTATTTAGTGTCAAAAACACTGTTTGTGCTGGAAATATGTGTCTGGGCCACGAGAAACTCAGTCCCCTGGCAACTATTTTTATTTATAAAATTGGATCCATAAGTCTAAATATTATTCTAATTAATGTAAATATTAATTGAGAACTTGAAAAGTTGAATGCATTGAAATATTTTGCTTGATTTTTCTCAATTTGATAAAAAAAAACAGTCCCCTGGCAAACAGTCCCCTGTCATATTATATGGCAAAAGATACACAAATATCGAAAAAATAAAAATTTAATCAGCTGTGTATTTATTATCATTAAGCTGATAGTTTTGTAGCCCTTGTTAATTTTTTTTCTAATAAAATCAAAAATAATTTAGAAACGGCAGCCGTTTGAAATTTTCGAAAATGTAAAAGTAAAAAATCACGTATTTAGTTACTTTACTAACAAATAACTTTTCATTGAAAAATGCCTTTTCGTTTCTCTGCATTTTATTTCAAAGCTCATGAAATTCTCTTTAATTTCACCTATAATTAATTTACTTTTCAATAATTACAACAAAAATGTAAAAAGCTGAATTTCATCTAAATCAGTTTCAAACAAGCGCATTATATAACGCGGTTTGTGTACACGATAACTCAAATAATTTCTCACTCAAGTTAAAAGTCTCTAAATCGGAAAATTAAAATGATCTATTATTTACAATTTTCAATATTTTATCAATAATTAAAGCCATATACTTTTCTAACAGACTTAAAGGATAATAATTAATTATAATATTGTTATTAACATCATGGATTATATGAAATTTACCAAAAAAAAATTATATTGCACACATCAAAAAATCATTTGTAAGTTTTAGATATGCATTAAACTTTAAATTCAGACTCCTTCTATTAATCTCTTTAAAAAAAATCTGAAAAACAGTTGACCCTAAAGGACATCCTTGCAACTTCCCTAATTCCATATTTAAGCGCTTAATATTGCACTTATGACATTTTTGAGCTCTTCGTCTGACTCACCACACGAAGACTAATCACTGAATATTTTAAATTCAAATGAAAATTTAAATATTTTTTTTACAGATTAAAATTTTCAAGTGTATTTTTTTCAATGAAATAAAAAAAAATTGTTTTTACAATTTATTTATAAGTTTCAAATTTAACAAATAAGTGCGTTATTTCTCATTTAATTTTTGCATTGTAATATCACAGACTTATTGATTCATTACATGCATTACATATCACGTTCCTAAATTTATTGCCATCAGTTCCAGACCTAGTGTACTGAGAAAAAAATTTGAGGGATTTAGCATATGTTATTTTTCCTGTCCTTAAACAAAACTTCCTCCAACATTAATTTTACAAGAATATTATCGAGCTGACTCCGGCGCCACTGCAATGCCGAGCAACTCACGACAGACTTGGAGCAAGCTCCATAACTCCGTCAAGTTTCAAAAATCAGTTTAATATTCGGGGCTCTCAATGAGAGCCGTACCAGATATTAAGCTGATAAGAACAGATACTACACTTGATCTTAGCCATGAGGCCGAGAAGCGATACATAATCGTCAAAATAAATGGAATTTATGCATTCTAAAATAACTGTCTTCAAACGAACAAAAAGTTGTTATGTGCGACACCTCACGGTAACTTACGAAGTCTCACTCATTGTCAAGCATACTCGACTACCCCTTCTAACTTTCCCCGCTCCTGATGAAAGATTAGAATATAAAATTCATTGCGATGTTTTCTCTTTTTCGTGTAAATATAACCACTTTCAGAACTAGCGAATGAGGCTATTTCTTCGGAAAAAAAAAAATTAGGAAAACTGAAGGCCAATCCCTGTAACTTTCCGCTAATTCAATATCTATGACTTTCATGTGATGCCAACATGATTTTCATGTGGCAGTAAAATAGTAAAAACAATAACAACAACAGGAGCAATAATATGTGTTTCTCGTATATATCACCATTGTTTTTGCTCGCACAGATAATTACCAAATAAGTTTGAACGTAAAAAATTTATAATTTTCAAGGAAATTCTTTAGGGATATTTTTATTAAGAAAATTATTGTTCACGAACTTAGTTTAACTATTTTTTACGAATATCAAATTTGCATATACTAAGCCTGTGAGAATAAATTCAAACACAAGCATTAAAACTTAATGTACTTAAGTTCGTTGTAAAATTGTGAAACAAAAAAAAAGTCACAAAGACAAGATTTACTTTGTGTTTTTAAAAATTTATAAAAAAAACTTGAGCCAATTTAATTTTTAAGTTTTTTTTATCAAGTTTTACCGCAATCTACCGTAAATATTATTAGGTTTTCTAAAAATTTTATTTTGTATATCATAATAAATGAATTTTTTGTAACTTTTATTTTAAATTAAAGAAGGTAATCTTAAAGAAGGCCGCACTATATCCCACGGTTGCAATGAATTTAATGGTAATTTTTAAAGAAAATTTATTTTCGTATACAAACATTAATATAGTTAAATCTGAATGATAAACAGAAATTGATTTGAGAAGAATTAGATTAATCTCCCCGTTTGTGAGAATGTAAATCATGGCAACAAACCCAGACACAGACAAATGGACAGACTCAGGTAAATGAATTTCAAGCAAGAATAACCACAGTCTTATTGATGAACTCAATGCCATCTGGTCTGACTTCAGACACAAGCTGTCGAAAGATGTGTAAAATTAGTAACTGCATTATTATCAAAAGTATGTGATCTACATTCACGAGAAGATTATATCAGTGATAAACTACTATCTTGTGAAGAAATGCAGTTACAAAGAAGAATATAAAATAAAACTAAATATTTACAATAGTATACTGTAAAAAGAACGGTGCTAAAAATGGACTTATTTTAACACCGCGCGGTGTTAAAATACAAAAACACCGACGTATTTTTTGCCTTTTTTAGGAGTTTTTTGAATTTTACTCAAAATTTTGAGGGTGTACGGGCTAAACTGACTTCAGATTCAGATTCAGCGCGTCAAAATACATTAAGATAGTCAGGTCCGGTCAAAAGTACAGACCACTTTTTTTGTAGGCCGGTGTAATAATTTCTACTTTAATATATTTTCTATTTATTTTCTTAATATAAAAACTAAGTTTTAAAGATTTTATAATCTTGATATTTTAAATAGATTGTTTACTCCGCTTTTACAGCGTGTTGTCCCCTATGAAGTGAATTAGACGTTGAAAGAAAAAAAAAATTATTTCATAATTTTTAACTTTATTTTTATCATAAATTTCATTTTTACGACTTTTCAACAGCTATTAGGTCAAATCGGTTCAAATGTTTAAGAAATTAAGCCTAATTGAACTCTTTTGAATGACCACATTTTCGGAAACAAATTCACACGCACATCGAAATTTTGCTGTCTGATGAAATTTCGATTTTTTCGAATTGAACTGAAAACAATAATTTTCCGAATTTTTGAAAATTTTTAATTTCATTCTGACATTAAAAATTAATATTCAAATAGAAAAAGGTATTACCTCTGTGATTTAGATAAAAACGTTTCTTTTGAAATACACGTTTAAAAATGCTTTCTCTTGTGTCTATTGAGGGCACTGCAAAATTATATTGTGTATCTGATGGTCGAATAAGTATAAAATCTCTAAAAATTGAAAATTCATAACTTCAAGGGTATTTGATACTCTGTAAAAAGAGAGACAAGAAAGAGAACTTTGAGCACTAGGTTTAGAAGATGTGGGTCACGAATCCTCTCAGTTCGTTTATAAGTTGCAATCCGCTCATGACATTTGTCTTTTAATTCTTTAGTGAAAGAAGGATTACTATTCTAGCTAAGCTCCTATGTAAGTATTAGTGCAAACATTTAAGAAAAGAAAAAACTCTTGATGCAAAAAAAATTTTTAAATAGTAAATTATTTGATATAACTAAAAAAAGGTTTTGTTCTCAATTTTATGATTAGATATTTCTATGATTTTTTTATTCAACTGCAGTTAATTTCATTTTTTAATTCATCAACTTACTATTGTTATTGAGAAATTTTTTCATCAATAAATTTTTCTTCAAAGAACATAATAACAATGGAAAATAATCCCTACTTTATCACTAACTAATTAAAAAAATAGATGATTTTATGAGATATACAAATTTTCTCGATTTTTTGAGTGATAGTAGACTTGTAGCCATAAAAATATTAACGCTTTCAGCACAGAATATATTTTCGTTTTTACAAATCAAGTTTTTCAAATGAAAATTATCACAATACCGCAAATTTGCGTATTGTTATCTCAAACAATAATCTCATTTTTTTGTTTTTGCATGTAGTTTTGGAAAAAAATACGAAAAAATTATTCAATACTTCCTTGAATTTTTGATCTAACTTTATTGGAAAATAATCAAATCTTATCGATGATTGTCAGTTTTAATTTTTGTTTTCATTTTTTTTCTCGGATTTTGAAGTTTTATAAATCTGCTGAAAAATTTTCAGAGTGGTATAACGAAAAACAAACATTAAAAAAAAATTTTTTTTTTCATTTCTAAAAAAAAATAGAAAGAAAAAAAATACCACTCTGAAAATTTCAGAGAATTTCAGGAAATTCGTAGAAAATACTGTAGTTTTTTATAAAAAAAAAAAAATAATCGAAAATTAAAAATGTCAATCATCCCGAAATTTTCGCTTTTTTCCAAAATTTTCAAAGAAAACGTTGAATATGAATCCAAATCATTATTTTTATATTTTTTCTAAAAAGTACATGTAAAAACAAAAAATTCAAAAAAAAAAAAACATCCCAATAAGTTAATTTTCAAAAAAGTTATGGTTATTTAACAAAAAAAAGCTGTCTTTTTTAAATAACTTGTAACTTTTTTTTGGTTGGGTAAAAAAATTTGAAAAAATTCTGAAAATTATTTTCAATAGGGTAGAGAAAGATACCAAAATTTCAGAAAAATCGAAAAGGGTCGGAGTCAAAAGTGGTTAATTTGGCATGGAATGCCCCATATTCTTAATTGTTCACTTATCAGAACTTTTTTGGATGAACGCGATAAACTCTGAAAATTAAAAAAATTTTAATTCGATTAGCTTAAGAAAGCGATTAACAAAGCTCGTATTTATTTTCTTATGCATTCTAAAACTGTAAAAAAGCGATAAAAAGTGTATTAGATCAAGCTCCTCGATCAAATCTCTTCAAAAATAATATGCCTGGAGATAAGTGGCTCAAATTATTTCTGAAATGACATTCAGAGATTTCTTCAAATAATACCAAAGTTCTATCTGAAAGTAAAGCAGCAGTTCTTGAAGAAAATAACCGAAATTGGTTTCCTATAGATTAAAATTGATGGTTGATTGAAGTTAACTTAGCATCGAAATAACTCGAAAACATGGGCCCTGATTCCTTATTGGTTCAAGATTAGAACGCACGCGTATGTGCGCAATTTGAATTCCTACTTCAGACTTAAAATGTCGTCATTAATAACAGAAGGCGCTGTTGATGTTCTGAAAAATCCTTCCCGTATTAGCAATATGGATAAAACATTAGTGTAGCTATGTCCTAAGACAGGAAAATTATTGGGAGCAACTGCAGAAAATAATAACTACGTAATTTCACCAGGAAAAAAAAAAGATAATATTACTGTGCTCTATAATTATCGAGCTGATGACAAATCATTCGATCGATTATTTTTTTTCCTTATAGAAGGTTTCCTCCAAAGAATATGGCTGTTTCAGTATTTGATGATTATGTGATTGGACATAGTCCAAATAGCTGGATAACAACAAACATTTAATACCAACAATGAGAATGGCTTTTCTACGCAAATGGTTGAAAATGGTGTCAAGCTTTCTGTTCTGTTGTTACTTGATGGTCATTCATCACACACACAGAAAAAACAAATTTCTTGAACCAAGAAAATTGTAAGGAAGATCGAAGTTATTTTGGAGCAAGAAAAAATTTTCTTGGCTTAAAAAAATTTAACTTCGTTCAAGAAATTTTAACTTCATTCAAGAAATTTTCAATCTTCCTTAAGATTTTCTTGATTTAAGAAGATTTACACTTGACTCAAGACTTTCCTTCTTTCTGTGCATAAGTCAAAAAGTTATAAAGCTCATGTATTATCTTGTATCGCTTTTATTCCAATGTTACACACATATTACAAGCCCGAGATGTAGGAATATTTAGACCACCTACAAAGTGCAGGCAAAAAAAGTAGCAAATCATCCTCAAGTTTTAACAGCAGTAATCACAAAAGAGACTTTTTCTCTCTTGTTTCATGAAGCTTTGAGGAAGTTTCTAATCCAGGAACAATAACCAAATCTTTTAAATACTGCGGTTTATATTTATTCAATCCAAATAAAATTGGTCATACTAATCCTTAATTAAGCTATCAAGCTCAAACTTTCAGCAAGTTTTTTCTCATCTACTTTCAGGAAAAAAATCGGTGTCTAAATCGGTGACTCACCCGCGCACACTTTCTTCAAATAGTATTGGATCTGTATATATATAAATAGATTTTTAGTATCCTTGAGTACCATTATTTATCTCTAATGTAAGATACAGTAAGTACTTCAAAAACTATTCAAAAATCTAGAAAATTTAACTACTTTCTTAAGTTGTTTCAGGATCAATAAATAAATCCGTAGTTCAACAAACATATTTTTGAAAACAACATAAAAAAAAAGAAGAGATTGGTTTTAGTTGAAGAAAAGAGACCGGAAAATGTTAAACGCCACACATGTTTAACATTAAGAGAGTTGATGGACAGTTTTTCTTTAGAATTTCATTTAGTAAATATTAGTGATCGTAAATATTCCGACGTTGAAAATAAACTGAAAAAGTTTCGAAAATTCGAAAGTGCACAGTTTATATTCTTATTTTAATTTTTAACAAAATCTTTTTATTAAGTATTTCACGAATAAAATTAGTATTATGGACATTTAAAGTAATGAATTTATTTTAAAGAAGTATAAGAAGATAGCTTCTATTAAAATTTCAGTGGACTAGATAATATACTTTGAAAATTGTAGCATAAAAGATAATCTTAATTTTCGTTTCTTTCTTAAAAATAGGTTTCCAATTTGGGAATAGCAATTAAAACATTGTTTGTTAAAACAAATCGTAATAAAGCGTTTTTTTTTTTTTTTTTTTTTTTTTTTTTTTTTTAGTTCTTGAAGAAAATAACCGAAATTGGTTTCCTATAGATTAAAATTGATGGTTGATTGAAGTTAACTTAGCATCGAAATAACTCGAAAACATGGGCCCTGATTCCTTATTGGTTCAAGATTAGAACGCACGCGTATGTGCGCAATTTGAATTCCTACTTCAGACTTAAAATGTCGTCATTAATAACAGAAGGCGCTGTTGATGTTCTGAAAAATCCTTCCCGTATTAGCAATATGGATAAAACATTAGTGTAGCTATGTCCTAAGACAGGAAAATTATTGGGAGCAACTGCAGAAAATAATAACTACGTAATTTCACCAGGAAAAAAAAAAGATAATATTACTGTGCTCTATAATTATCGAGCTGATGACAAATCATTCGAACGATTATTTTTTTTCCTTATAGAAGGTTTCCTCCAAAGAATATGGCTGTTTCAGTATTTGATGATTATGTGATTGGACATAGTCCAAATAGCTGGATAACAACAAACATTTAATACCAACAATGAGAATGGCTTTTCTACGCAAATGGTTGAAAATGGTGTCAAGCTTTCTGTTCTGTTGTTACTTGATGGTCATTCATCACACACACAGAAAAAAAAAATTTCTTGAACCAAGAAAATTGTAAGGAAGATCGAAGTTATTTTGGAGCAAGAAAAAATTTTCTTGGCTTAAAAAAATTTAACTTCGTTCAAGAAATTTTCAATCTTCCTTAAGATTTTCTTGATTTAAGAAGATTTACACTTGACTCAAGACTTTCCTTCTTTCTGTGCATAAGTCAAAAAGTTATAAAGCTCATGTATTATCTTGTATCGCTTTTATTCCAATGTTACACACATATTACAAGCCCGAGATGTAGGAATATTTAGACCACCTACAAAGTGCAGGCAAAAAAAGTAGCAAATCATCCTCAAGTTTTAACAGCAGTAATCACAAAAGAGACTTTTTCTCTCTTGTTTCATGAAGCTTTGAGGAAGTTTCTAATCCAGGAACAATAACCAAATCTTTTAAATACTGCGGTTTATATTTATTCAATCCAAATAAAATTGGTCATACTAATCCTTAATTAAGCTATCAAGCTCAAACTTTCAGCAAGTTTTTTCTCATCTACTTTCAGGAAAAAAATCGGTGTCTAAATCGGTGACTCACCCGCGCACACTTTCTTCAAATAGTATTGGATCTGTATATATATAAATAGATTTTTAGTATCCTTGAGTACCATTATTTATCTCTAATGTAAGATACAGTAAGTACTTCAAAAACTATTCAAAAATCTAGAAAATTTAACTACTTTCTTAAGTTGTTTCAGGATCAATAAATAAATCCGTAGTTCAACAAACATATTTTTGAAAACAACATAAAAAAAAAGAAGAGATTGGTTTTAGTTGAAGAAAAGAGACCGGAAAATGTTAAACGCCACACATGTTTAACATTAAGAGAGTTGATGGACAGTTTTTCTTTAGAATTTCATTTAGTAAATATTAGTGATCGTAAATATTCCGACGTTGAAAATAAACTGAAAAAGTTTCGAAAATTCGAAAGTGCACAGTTTATATTCTTATTTTAATTTTTAACAAAATCTTTTTATTAAGTATTTCACGAATAAAATTAGTATTATGGACATTTAAAGTAATGAATTTATTTTAAAGAAGTATAAGAAGATAGCTTCTATTAAAATTTCAGTGGACTAGATAATATACTTTGAAAATTGTAGCATAAAAGATAATCTTAATTTTCGTTTCTTTCTTAAAAATAGGTTTCCAATTTGGGAATAGCAATTAAAACATTGTTTGTTAAAACAAATCGTAATAAAGCGTTTTTTTTTTTTTTTTTTTTTTTTTTTTTTTTTTAATAATGGGCTCGCGAATTTTTATCCGATATAAATGTTGCTGGTGTTTCTAATATCTCTAGATCAAATCTTCTCTCGATAAAAAAATTGGAATTAAAGATCAATGATGACTATAGTCTTAAATCTTATGCAGAATTATGTTTGCATAATATCCACTCGTAATATATAAGATTTTTTAGCTGGGAGAGCTTAAAAAGTTTGCTGTTCTATGATTTTGAGCTCTATGAGCTCAAAAGTCTTATAAAAGTTTAATAAAACACTATTCTTAAAATTTTCAAACTGTCATTACTTTTGTATGAATAAACAAATTTTCACGCGATTTGCAACAATCGACGCAGTTTTTTTAATTCTATGATTTACTACTGAACACGAATTGATGAGATCGAAAATTTTGGAGAAATTTGAAAAATTCACTTTTTCTAAATTTCTTCAACAACGATAACTCACGAACTAATTAACCAATTCCGACGTTCTTGGAGAAAATCGACGTGGTTTTTTGAGTTCTTATAGTTGTCATCACATAAAAAACGATCCAAAAAGAAATGTCGGAGTTATGTTAAAAAAACACTTGCTCCCAAATTTTCCGTCAACGATATCTTTCGAACCCATCATTCGATTTTCACGTTCTGGTCAGCGATCGACGTGATTTTTTAAGCTCTAAAAATTATTTCTTATAATCAAAAACAATCCAGGAAGAAATGTCGGAGTTATGTAAAAAAACACTTTTTCCCGAATTTTTCGTTCACGATATCTCACGAACGAATGAACCGATTTTGATCACGTTGACGGCGATCGATGCAGTTTTTCAAGCTTAAGAGTTGATTGGTTTATAGAATCGATCGGTAAAGCCGTTTAAAAGTTATTAAGAAAAAAAAAACAGTTTTTCAAATTTTTTATTTTTGAGATTTCTCAAAATCTACTGGTCCGAATTACCTCAAGTAGTATAAAATATCTAGGGGCACAGAAACTCTTTCGATTGCCGCTAATTTCTTTCAAATCGGTCGAGCCGTTCAAAAATTATGAAAGGTTTACACACACACACAGATATACAAACACCATCGCGGGAATAGTCAGGGAAGCCTCCTAAGACCTCAATACGTCGAGATCTGATGAAAACTTGATTTTCGAAAAACGGGGTAAAACCAATAACTTCTCGATTTTTGAAAAATTTTAATTTTCTTAACGGGAAGTTAAAAATGTTTGTGTATGAAAATGGTTGGCTATGCATGATCATGTATATGCTGCGGGTACGAATTTTTCTAGGTGATTTTTTATTGAAATTATCTATTATATTTAATAAACTTTAGGATTATTGAAAAATGTAAAAAAATGATAAATGTAAATTTTTATATGAGTGTAAGTCATGTAAAATCATACTCGTTAATGCATGCTCATATACGAGCAATCTTTTTGTCATGCATAATTAAGCATCATTTTGCATGATGCTTAATTATGCATGATCAAGCATGGCTTCATATAAACCATTTGCGACTTTGCATGAATTATTTATTGTTAAAAGTGATAATTTGATCATGGATAGTTTAAAATCATTCTTGAGTGCTCATATATGGCTGCACAAACTAGTTGTAATTATTCTTTTTTTTTTAGTTTTATCCATTTTTGGTATTTTTTTAATAGTTTGAAAAAATATTTAAAAGTTAAATTATCTATCGTAATTAATTAAAAATAAAAATGAAGGTAAGAATTAGATAATGTAAAACGAGATCTAAAAAAAATTGTTTGAAATTTCTGATTGAATTGGATGAATGAATGAACTAATACGTGATAAATGAAACTGAATTAAAATTGTTAATAAAAAAGAAATTGAAAAATAGTGCACTATAAAACAAAATATACTTGGCAGTACAGTTATAACAGTACACCACTTACAGGGATGGAGGCAGGCTTGTTGACAACGACGACATCCTCGTCCATATGTATCACCGTGATCGGCTCCGAGGTGACAGGCACCTCGTGTCTGTAACACACCAATTGTAACCAGCTTAACATGGCTTTGTTTTTTTTTTTTTTTTTAATTGTAAACTAATAAAATATAATACTAAAACCATTGAAAAATAAAGGAAAAATTTTGACTTTTCAATGATTTTTAACAAGCTATAGTCAAGAAAAAGTGCCTGTTAAAAAATCTTCAACGATTCTAATTTATAGTTTGTAGTTCAGTTTTTGAACAATCACTGGCGTTATTTAAGGTTTTTTTTTCACAGAAACTTTTTTGTGAGTACAACTTGTTAAAAATTAGTTGTAGAATGATTTCGGAGTATGTTTATTCTATTATTTTTTTCAAGTAGAGTATACAATTTACAATTATTAATAGTTGTGATCATAAAACTTTTGCATTTAAAATTATAAAACAGTTTGATTAAAGAATTATATACGTTAAAACAAAAATAGTCATATCCTTTTAATGGAATAAGTACTAATAAAATGATTAACTGTACTTTCCAATCTCTACTCCGAAATAAATCTATTTCAAGAAAGTTTTTTAAATTGAAATTAAACATGATTATAAAAGCTAATACTAACATTATAGTGAAACATGTAAAGCACTAACTTTTTGTATCGAAGTAAGTTGATATCAATTAATGTAAATTTAATTGATAAATGAAATTTTACTTTAGATAATTTAATATTAAAAATTTCTATTACTTTATTAAATTAATACAAAAGATTCTGTCAAAATTAAGTAAAATGAAAGCTGATAATTTGATTTGAAGAAAATTGTCTCTCAAAACATTGGAAGTTAATATAAGTTCTTTTTCTTCCAAGTAGATATTTCTGCATGAAACAAATTAAATATTGGCTTTCGGTTCCAAACATCAGCGATTGAGATAATTTTTCTTTTATTCGATTCGATGGCTTTGACCGGCGTTTTCATTGAATATTTTCATTGTATCAGAAGTGTTATTTGTATCATTAAGTATTAACAGAAGTAGATTTGATGATAGGTCCATTGCATGTGATTTCTATTTTCACGGTTATAGTTGATAATAGACAGACTGAAGATAACCATCATTTAAATGAATTGCCTTGACGGCGAAAATTAATCAGTGAATTATTTTGCTGACTTTGTATAGTCAGATTGATGATTGGTTCGGTGATAATTTTTTGCTTGAAAAAAGAAGAGCAATTGATTTTTTTGTTGAAATGATATTTGAGATTACAGTAATTGGTGTTTTTTACCGATGAACCGGTTGCGAAGGAAAATAATAGCAGATGTAAATATTGGCAATAAAAAATACCAATTTCTTCACAAGAATGATGAAAGAACAACTGGTATAGAACGTAGCCTTGGTTGTGATGTTGATAACTGCTGAGGTATCGTCGACTGTCCCACTAGAGATACAGGTTGTCTTTTTCGTAGGTAATCATGATTGCGGAGAATCATAGGTTGCATGATTTGAAAGTATCATGATGTAGATGTTCTTTGTACTTGTAGAGAATGTGAAGGCTCATTTACTGATGGTAATTCAAGGTGAGAAATTAATGACCGACCATCTTCACAAAAAAGCATGATGCCAAGGTGTATAGAGGTAGTCTTCTACGAAGTATAAAGAAGAAATCACGTTTTACCGTATTCTGAATATTTGCACTACCAGCCCAGATTATTCGGCCTGGACGGATAAGCCATAGCTTAAAATCTTGATGAGGAAAACTCAACTAAACACGGCCTTGTGGTAACTGTAATTCAGTATTTTCACAAAATAGATCATTAGATCTGAAGACTATGTCAATATTGTCCAAAGAAGACGTGTTTTTTGTTGATTATAGCAAGAAAAAAGAACTACATCTACGTGCAAGTTTTAAACTTATAGGTTTAAATTTCGTTCGTGAATGAATTATCTTGGAAAATTTTGTGCAGTTCCTTTTTTTTTGTTTTTTTGATGGATCAAATATACTTTATTTTAATTAATTTCGGTTTTAATTATTTCTAACACTGTTCTTCATCGATATTCTATTTTAGAATTGAGTTAGAGTTTGTTAATTAGAATAATTGAGTTAGACTTATATTTCCGTTGTCTTTTAATCACATTTTGTTATAACTTAATTTTTTGGGGCAAAAGTTGAGGGTATTCTTATTTGAAAGTCTCACTCTTATAGAGCAAGATCTTAACTTATTTTCAGACCTAAACATTTACATGTTAATCTAATTAAATTTATATAAATATATTTTTTATTAGATTTGCATGTAGATCTTTATAGACTAAATTTTAGATCCACTCAGATCAAATTTAAATGAACTATTAACAAATTTGATCTGGGTGCATCTAAGTAAAATTAACGATTAATTTTTTCTGATTATTGCTCAAGATTAATAACACACATATTGATCGATACGCCTTAATGAATATCACTCGGATATTTGAAATTGTAATAGAATTTTTCTTCAATGTATACAATATAATTTCAAGATTAAGTAATAAAAAAAAAAATGGTTGGGTAAAAATTTATAAATTTTGGAATGTTTTTGTATCTAATACATAATAATTATGTCAATAAATGAATATTTCTTTACCTGTGAACTACGTTAGCAAGTAAATCATTGTGTCGCAATTTGTAGTCAACATCTACTCTTTGATAATTAACTGTTAGAGTGCCAGCACGGATACATCTCTCGTATTCTTCTGCTGGATGAGCACGAAACTCACGTGCGAATACTTCCAAAATTTTTTCACCAACCCAGCGTCCTTTTGTAAATGTTGTAAACGTGAAGTAATATGGATATACTTTCCGCAATCCTGAAAAAATGTTGAGATTTAAAATAAAGTTTTATTAATACCCTACAATTTATAAAATACTAGCTGATTTCCGCCTACTTCGCTAGACATTTTATAAATTTGAATTATGAAATCTATACGTAAAATTCAACTGAAATATTCCTTTTCTATATGTTGATATGATTTGTGTAATTAGAAAAAAATTTAATCCATTCAAATTTTCTGAATAAATATTGACCTCAATTAATCGAGTAAGTTTAGAAAAATTTCAAAACTGAAGTTTTTGGAAAATTTTCGTTTATTATTTTCAATTTATATTCTTATAATTTTCAAAATATGTGTTTTTTTTTTTTTTTTTTTTCAAATAAGTGCTACAATAATCTATGTCTATATGAAATCGGCTGGCTAGTCCGACAGATATTACTTTTGTACTCAACTATGTAGAAACGTTATTCATTAAACACGAAGACGTGTTTAAAGTGTGTTAAATCTTATAAAAGCTAAATTAAGTAATATAATGTTATATTTTTTTCTTTTATTAGAAAATCAAGCGTGCTTTGCGCGCTTCTGTCAAAATGTTTATTATCGACAAAGTAATTAATATTTTTACAAATTTTATTCATTAATATTTAACCGTTGCCATGGTAATCGTTGCCAAAGTGGTAACCATAGCAACGAAAAGCGACAACAATGAAAACGTCCCATCAGCTTTCTTAATAAAGGACTAGTGCATAAAAGTATTGATTTAATTACATGAAAAATTTAGATAAATTAAACCTTAATTTTATATCAATTACAATAAAATTTTTTGACCGTTGAGAAAAAAAGAGTTTTTTTTATTTACATTTTAAATTAAGAAAAATTTTAAAACATTAAGCTCGATCAAGCCCGATAAAAGTGGAAAAAATTATATGAGCTGCGAACGGTTAAAGTAAAGTATTGCAAAAACAAATCGGAGTTTTTTTTTTTCTTTTACTTATAACTTCTCTATAGTTGAAACTACGGCAATGTAGTTATTGTTACCACTGTTAACATTACTTTTTTTAATGTTTTACAGTTGTGCAGGTTAACAATTATTGCTCGAACAATTACAATTATAATCACTATACCTATGCTTTACTAAGCCCAATAGTATGTATGAAGATCAAATTAGTTTCTAATAATTTTGTAACGAATTTAGTTTGAAAGAGAAAATGATTAAACATACAATCAATCAGCATAATAATTAAAAATATAAAAAATAAATGTAAACTTACCATTTTCGATGTAATAACTAGTCTCATTGTAACGATCATCCGTAAATCCAGGTCTCTTAGCTTTCAGAGCTTTCGTTTCCAATTTAGCCTAGAATAATTAAATAAAAAAAATCAAATTAATTTAGTCGAAATAAATTTATCTGTAGATACTTTTAAAAATTTCTTGAAGCATTTGGAAGTATAAATTGTTATATTTTAAGCTCTTTGATCATGAAAATATGATCTTCTAAACATTTTTTGGATCTTCATAAATTTGTTGAAATTAATAAGTTTCTTCGATAAAAAAAAATAGCTGTTTTTCATAATTACTACAAGATTTACAATATTTAATACGATTTTTCAATTGTAATGGAAAGTTGAATGTCCAATCAATAATTTGTTTAAAAGTGAGAAGATATTTACACATAGAAATAGAAGCAACATCTCCAAAAAACTTTCAAGAGTACAAAAATAGTGACATTTAGAAAGAATTTGATTTTTAAAAATTCAGTTGAAAATGATTTATTCTGGAATCTGATAAATTTTTCGCTAGGAAAAGTTAAAAAAGAAAATATATAAATTTCAAGTCTATTTTATCGTTATAATTTATGATTGAAAACAACAATTGGATAATATAGTGTAATTAACTAATAAGACTTTTATTTATTTTATGAAAATGGTTATATACGTTCTTTGAAACTTTATAGTTTAAGCAATTAAAGTTCCCGTTTCAAAAAATTATCAAAAACTTTATTCTCAGACACTTTAATACTATTATTGTTCGCTAAAACACCTTTTTTTTTGTGAGCGTCTATGCCCATAAAAAATATCAAGTTAATTTATGTAATAGAACTTTAGGTTTAGTAAAAAATAAGAAGCTAATTTTTCTAAAAATATACACTTAAGAATGTTTTTATTGTTAGTGGAAGCACAGAAAGTTTTTGAGTTTGTACGCGCCCTCAATCATTTTATAGTTTTATTTGAATATAATTTTCATTTTGTAAAAAAGAAAAAAAGAATTTTTAATACTTAAATACAACACTTGTTGATAGTAAAAAATAAGAAAATTTAGTAATCAATGAAATTTAAATAAAAATTACAGTATCGTTTGATGTTTCATTTGCAAATAATATTCGAACTGTTTATGAACCACCAAGAGATATATTTCTCTCGTCAGACTTGTCGACAGTAGCTCCCGATTTGAAAATAGAGCATCATGGTGTGAGTAATCTATTGTGTCGACAGGTAATGAAAGCATTGATCGATGCAATGAGATGTAAAGAGACAGAATAATAACAATGCGAAATAGCATAGTTGGTCGTTCGCTCGAGAAAATCATTAATTAACTGCATATATGTTTCAACGTACGTGGTTACGATACTGATAAAGTTTCCGGTAAGCTTGAACAGTTTAGTTGTACTTATAGATTAAAAAGGTATTGTAATAGCGAGGGAAAGTATTTCAGAGAAAGAAATATAAAAATCTAAGTATTATATAGACAACGGAGACACTCTAATCGGAAGTATCAGAAACTTGCAATTTTCTATAAACTGATACTGTTCAACAGTGTTAGTGATAGTAAAATTTTTATTACGATTGAGATGGAAATATAAATCGATAATTTTTTTATTTATCCATAATATAGTTATTAAAACTTTTAAACGTTTGCCGTTTATAAAGTAGAAAATTTACTAAGGATTTATTTATAACAAAGTTTAAATTAATTATTTTCTCTTTTCAAGTTCAGTATTGCTAATAAATCTTATTTTCATAATAAAAGAGGATAATACATAAAATTGTAAAAAAAATATAATTGATTTAGTTTGATTGTGTTTATCTTACAAAAAATCGATTAGTAGTTTGACCATTACGAATTCAATAAATGATTTATCTAGTCATACATAAAAAGTAATTATCTAAATTGAGCTAACTTTAATATTATAAATATAAATATAAGAATATTTAATAGTTGTAAATGGCTGGCGATTACGTACTAATTTTGTGATGAACTCAAATAGATTTGAATGATAACTTGAGTCTACTGAGGATTTTATAACTTTCAATGAGACTACATTCAAACTATGTGCATTGAACTAAAATTATACATGTCTAGAGAAGCGCGAGTTCACCCTGGTCAGTAGGTCGCCTCAGTCACCAAAGTTACCAAAAAAATGACCTACTATGATTTACTTAATCTTCATGAGCGGAATTATTAATTAATTTTGTTTAACTAGAACTAACTTGATAGATTACCATGGAAAAATAGAATATTTACTTAAAATAAAAATCGTGCGACCGTCTCACCTGAGATGCTGGTTATTTTTGAAAACTACCTCGAAAAACCTAAAAGTAGTTAACTTGATAACTAGTCCTCGGAATGTAACCGAGTTCAATTTTACATTTTCAAATTTTTCAGACTTAAAAGTAGTTTTTTAACCGGTGCTTCAAGCTTTTCAAAGTAACAAATTAAATGTTAATTATTAAAGAAGTTATTTAATTTCCCGTTTTATAAATTGATAATTTAAGAAAGTAGGAAGTTGTTGATTTCGGTCCGATTTTGAGAATGTTAATTTTCATCAAATTTCTACGTTTTCAAGTCTTAGGAATCCGTTACGACTATTCCCGGTTGGACTTCCCTCGCGTGTATGCGTGTGTGTATGTATCTATGTATGTGTGTATGTATATAAGCTCCTTACAACTTTTGAACTGCTTGATCGATTTAAACGCGGTTCACGATAATTGATAGAGTTTTTTGCCGTTAAATTTCATGTAAATTTGAATCACTTCGGCTCGGTATATTTTGAGAAATTTAAAAAAAAAAAGTTATTTTGAATAACTTTTAAACTGACGAAACGATTAATTCCCAAGTCTAATCAACTCCTAACTTCAAAAAACAACATTGATTGCTCCAAGCTGCATCAAAATCGGTTCATTCGTTCAAGAGATATTTGATTTTGAAAAATTCCGAAAAAGTGTTTTTATAAAATAACCAAATTTAACGTCAAATCGTTTAGTAGGTAATAAATCATTTTTTTGTGCCTGAAAAATTACGTCGAATGCTGCAAGTCTCAACAAAAACGATTAATTCGATTGGAAGATATTGCAATTAAAAAGTTTTAAAAACGTACGTATTCAACAACAACTACATTTTTGAATTCGAAGAGCTCGTAAAAGTATAAAAGTTTTGTTTTTAAGCTCGATGAGCTCGAAACGTGGGAATACATTATTTTTCAGTCGTTTTAAACTTGTATATAATGGAGATAGCCTGTGGAGGGTCAACCGTTTTTCATATTTTTTGAAAATATTTTTAAAAATCGTGAGAAATTTCTAATAAAACAAGGCATGTAACTCTTTTGCACGTTATTTTTGACTATAAACAAAATGGTAAAACTTTCTTGAAATCTACAAAAAGACAACTAGAATAGAAAGAGAATAATTCTGCCCAACTCGCTTATAACTTTACAAAATTAAATCGAATAGCTCGCTCATCAAGAAAAAAATTATTGAACCAAAAAAAGAATTTTGAAGAGTTTTATTATCTTCAATTCAGAGGAAAAATTCTTAAATCATAAAGAGGTAAAATTTACTTAAACCAAAAAAAATTTCTTAGTTTAAGAATTTTCCTACTCAAATTTGGACGATAAAGTTCTTCAAAATTATTTTCTTCATTAAAATTTTTTTTTTTTTCTGAGTAAATACATCTAGGAGAAGATGGTTTTCATCTAACAAATTTCAATATTACGATAAGGTCGTTATACTAACGAAGTTAGTAAAATAGGTTCGAAACGAATCACGTGTTGAGGCTTGCATACCCTTAAGAAGATCGAAATTCATCAAAGAGATAATTGGGCGTAGATGTGTTTTTATCTTTTTGGAATATAATCAACAATAAAATACCATTAAAAACAGAATTGACCTACTCTTAAATCTGAGGATCTATTTCGTCTGAGCACCTAATAACCACCATGAATCCATATCCAAAATCCATACTTCTATCTAACCGACCGTACATGAATGTTGATAGTACGGGTCAGTAGAAAAAGATGGAACGTGATTTTTGCTCTCTACTTGATAAGACGCGCTTTATCTGCCTTCATATGTGTAGTATGCACTTTAACTAAAAAATTACAGCTTTGTTAGACGATTCATTCTGACCTTGCAATCTTTAAGCATCTGAGAAAAAATTTATCTCTGATACACACGCATATCACAATTATACGTCCTACTACAAAAACTTTGCTTGGTATAAAATAACGACTATTGTTGGAACTAATATCCGCTGTGACATGGATTTTCTATTGTGATGACATGAATCGCCCTGGTTATTTCAATCAGAAAATAACTCGTCAATTCAAACTTTTTTACGTCTTTAACGACATATCTAAAAGCTGGGCTGAAAATTGCTTTACTCATTATGCTAGCTGTCATAATAATAAAAATATTACAAAAAAATTTTGAGGCGCATAGTACGAATGCATTGAAGACTCTAAATTAGGGCGAGACGATAGTGCAATAACAATTTTAATTGTTATGTAATAAAAAAATTTTTTTTGCACTATACATCATACTTCTTCACGGAACAAAACAATATAAAATATTATTTCACAATTTATGTTTTTCTTTCAAAATGAGAGTTACTAGGTAGATTTTAGGGTGCCAAAATTCAAATTCCGTAAAGAACCTTTTAAAATTGGAATTTTGACTTCCGCTTTTAACAGGAACTGTGTCTAGGCATTTCCGAAAATATTTTGAGATCAGACGATTTATTTGATTTTTATAAAATTTTTTAACAGGAGCTTTGTTTGGGCATTTTCGCTGAAATTTCAAAATTTACTGTAACCTATAACTTATGTCACCAGTAATCGGCATTGGGACTAGTATTACTTACTGTAAATTAAATAAAATCGACATAAAAAAGAAGAGTGGAATTAAATTAATTGAAGGTTTTATATTATGTTTAATTTTATTTTTTAAAACTTTACTGGTATATTTCAACAGTCATATTTTTAAACCTAAAAAAAAAAGTTTTGCAGTAAAGTCTAATTTAAAGTGACTAGAAATTTGAATAGCGGGCTATGCGCACACCTTACTTTTAACCAATAATGAATCGTGGCCCGTTTTTTTCGAGTTTTGACCAATGACTAACTTCAAGACTTTCATGTATTTTAATTTAGAGGATAAAAAAAGACAAACAGTTATAAAAAGTATGTAATACTGAAGATCACTGAAGATAATTTATGATTTAACAAGAAACTGTTTAAATTTTAATGTTATCAGTGATTTTTCACTTAAAATGATAATAATAATAGCAACAAAGAAATAAAAATAAAAACATATTATTTATTTTTTTCCCTCCGGGTGTAAAGCGTCAACTTTGGCCCCGCTGCGATAAACGAAGTTGCCGCTTTCCGCTTTCGTCGGGGAAAAAATAGTATACTTTCTTCGGGAAATTCTTAGTAAATAAGAAAGCCTCAGACCACATGTTTGTTGACCTCGGCTTCGCCTCGGCGAACAATTGCATGTGCTCTGAGTCATTTCTTACTTTACTTCCCGGGGATGTAATATACTATTTTATATCTTATAGATATTATTCATCTTAATATATTTATAACAATGATGTGATACATCAATAAAAAAAAAATTTGTTAGCTCGATGTTATCTGAAATACTAGTTGAACCACTGCTCTCAGGTTGTTCAACAACTGTGGTACTTCAGAATTGTTTGTTCAACTACTACAGCTTTATAGTATATCTTCAAAACTTTATAAAAATATGAATATTCAATCATTTACGTTTTTTTACGCGTTAATAGATTCAAAATTGTTTATATTTACATGAGAAACACACTGATAGAAAGATTTCTTCGTACACGGAAAAAAAAATATATCAAAAATTACGATATTAATTTCGTAATCCAGGACTATACTTTTAGTATCTTGATTTTTACGATGCTGCCGTCTACAGAATACAATTTGAATCATTGAAAATTACGATGTTATTTAGTAAATTTTTTTTCTGTAAGAGCAAGTGAATAAGGACGCACACTATATGTTTTAATAAATAATAGTTTAAAAAAACTAAAAAACACGCTTTTAATAGAAAACCGAACTAAAAGAATAGAAAATAAGTTTTAATAAATTCAAATTAAGAATAGTGTTAAAAATTTCAATAAATGTAATTAATAATAGTGTAAATAAAAAAAATGTATTTTATTTTAAAATAAGCGTGGGGTGCATGGATCATTAGGTATAAATATTCTATCGACAGATATGAGTAGAGTGATTATCATTTTTAGAATATCTTAAAAAGCAAACAAACTTACATTCACATTTATAATATTAATAGGAATGTGTTATTTTCTATTATTTAATCAAATATTTTTTTTATATTTAAGAAATTGTCTATTAACATATTTATCAAAATTTAATTAATAAAGCCACACAATTCAAGAGAATATATATATTTTGCAGCTAGACACATACATTAATATTAATATTTATAAACAAAAATAATTAAGAAAACCATCATATAAAATTTTCTGCTCTTTTAATTTCAAAATACAATTACATACTAATTAACACTATAAACTAAAAGCAAGTAAGAACGGAGTAAACAATACGGCGTCGCAACCACAAACAAGTATATAGCTCTTTCTAATACGTATACACCACTACAGACTCGTGTGTAACCCTCTACTGAAAAATTTTCCTCAGAAATATTAATTAAATATTTATAAATCTTGTTTGGTACTAACAAATATTTCGTTTATGTAAATAAGGCTTTGTTATCATTAAAAATATTTCTCACTAATGAAGAAGTTACTTATTTAATTATAATAAAAATTGTTTATAATTACTAAATTTTGTTATTTTCAAAATCACTTGAAAAAAATTTAGTGAATCAATTTATTACTCCCAAACAAATCTTTCTATCAGTGCACTTCTTTTAACTAATAAATAGATTTTTATTTATTAGAAATAGGGTTAAATACGTTTTACTTTGAGAACTGTTCAACTACTGGGTATTTTTTTTTACCTTATTTAAATCCATTGAGAGACTTTATTAAATTAAAAATTTGTTCAGAAACTTATGAGTAGTTTACCTTTTTTAAATCTTTACTAGCATCTAAATCTTCAGCTCTACGTTTTTCTGTGGACTGGGTTGGTGATAAAATTTTGGCTGGTTCTCTGAGAGGTTTGAGATCGACCTAAAATTTACAAAAAAAAACATACATAAGTATGGTAGAATACATGTGATTGCATAAGTTATTATTTAAAATGACTTTTTTTGAATTGTACAGAAATGTCATGCTCGTTTCAGTTAGTACGTACACGGAGAGAAAAATATCGTCAGAATGAGGATGCGTATCGTTACTCTGACGATACGCTGTATACCCATTTTTCTTAGGGATATTCTATAAAGCATTTAGTTGACTCAACTATACAGATTCTCACGTTGACAAAACAATTGCTTGTTTTGACGAAATTATATATATAATTAATCCTTAAATCAGAAAACTGGATTTTTATTTTAAGGAAACGTGATTTGAGGATACGATGGATAATGATTTTAATAATATTTTTTTTTTCGTGTATTAAATCAAATAAGTTCTATTTTTAAAACTATTCCTTTTTATTAATTTTAAAAAACAGTTAATATTTTTAAGATAAGATAATACCGATTATTGTTGTTGAAATTATTTTCCATTTATAAAAATGGAATTCTTCACGAAATACAGTACAGAAATTTAAAAATTTTTTTCATATCTGGCAGAGTAAGAATAAGATAAAAAAAAAAGGCCATTCGGCAACCGAAATGAAAGTAGATTTCACAAATAGCTAATTTTATTGTTTTCTATGAAATCTACACGGAAAAAAGTAAACTGTAATATTCACTCGGATTCCGGTTAGTTTTTATAGTTTCAAACAGTAAAGGACATCGGGGTGGCAAAAATGTAAATATTACAGAACTTAATGTAGAAAGTATAAAAGCCACAATTTATATAATATCCAAAATAAGTAATTAGTAGTTGTCACTATAGTAAATAACGACTCTTTTATCTTTAAAAATTACAGTTTCAAACAGTAAAAAATGCCATTTCAATATATAGTCCATATTATGAAGAGAAGGGGAACTCAGATGAAAGAGAAGGAGGTCTCACTCTGGGAGAATTTAATATTTCAAACAGTAAAAATTATACTTTTAAAATATACATTTTACCAGTCTAAGCAAGCCAATAATTACAGTTTGATTTTTAGCGTTGCATTTAAAATTTACCATTTTACTTTGTAAATATTGACGTTGCTTCTATTAGAAATTAACTAACTTTATTCTATACTTTTTACATATCATAACATCATTTTTTAGGTACGAAATAATAAATATTAAAGTCTGAATTCTTAATTATTATACTTTAACATTTTAGACATTTACATGGCGAATATTACTGTTTGAAATAGTATTTTCTTCCATGTAAAGAGTAAATTGTAAGGTTTAAATTGTAAATATTACAATGTGAATAGTAAAATCATGATTTTACTGTTCGAAGTGGTAATTTTTAGCAGTTGATCATTACTTATTATAAATCGACTGTTATTTATTACAGTTTACTTTTTTCCGTGTACTAAAAACAGTAAAAATTATGCACATAAAAAATTTTTTGAATAAATGGTAGAAAATGTACTAAATTGCAAAATTTAAAAATGAGATAATAAAAGAAATAAAAGTTATTACAATAAACGACATGGAAAAAGAGACATTAAATGAAAAAATAAAAGACAAGTAGGATTTGAATCACGAAAATGACAAATGCAAATTCAGGAATGGTTACTATTCCAATACACATTAATTTTATGTTCTTATATTAATAAATTCTATCCCTAATTAAAGAAAAGTATTGAGACAAAAAAAAAAAAGTATTGAAAAGAACTGGATTGTAGAAAACCAATTCTTTTCAATACTTTTTTCTTTGTCTCAATACTTTTTTTAATCAGGGATTCCATATTGTTGAAGATTAATAACACAATCAAATTAAAACTTGATGCAATAAAGTTTAATAATAAGCCAAATTACTAATAAATACGACAATATAACTCTTGGATTGTATTAGTTATTTTGCCATGGTACATGCCTATAAGCCTAATAAAGAAAAAGATAAAAAAATCCCAAAAATAGAGAAACCGTTTTCAAACACTAAGAAATAATGATTTCAAAGATTAGAATTTACCAATAATTAAAATGATTACGCCTGTATTTCGGTTAACTGTTTAAAAATATTTATAAAAACGAAGTAATTAATTTTCTAATTCTATATCAACTTGTTTTATTGAAAAATTATATTAACATTGTAAAAGGAAAAATAAATCGATTAATTTGAAAAGAAATGTTGTCTAAACTTTTCAAATATTTTTTTAAACAGTTTTCACATTTTTCGGTTCGGAGAGCTCAATAATTAAGAAACATACATGTTTTCAAGTACTCAGAGTTTAAAAATAGCGGGAATTCCCAGGGATGCTCTACACGGTCAACCGTCTTTTGAAATTGTTAGAGAACTCGTTCATTAAATAAACAGATTAATTTTAATGTGATTAATAGTATTCAATATAATTTTTATAGCATATAAGAAAGAAAAAATTTTAAAATTCACAGGTCTGTAAATTTATGTATATATGTATATCGGAAGAGCATTATTAGGGGCGTTGGTAGAGTACATTGGATTCGTTTGTTGCATTATTAATTAATTTAGAATAATTAAACTATAACACTGATCTAAATTTGAAATGTATTGTCCACCAACTTGTATAAATAATACTACAATTAATTATCCAAATATAATTAATATACAAGGTAAAAGCGCTGGGCAATAAGACCGAGAACGAATCCGGGGTCAGCAGGATATGCTCGATGTCTTTACTTGATCAATGTAGCATTTCAACTATAATATTACTGGTATGATTAGCGATCAGTCGTTGTAATCTCAAATTTTATTTAATTATTTAAAAAACCCAAACAAAAATAAAACAAAATGCGGATATGAACAGATCAATGAAACAAAGTAAATATTCTAAAACTTTAATTCATATTTAGCTTCTCTGGTTTCTTTATCACTATGCATGATCTTTAGAATAGTGGTAGTGATTGAAAACTTCGGATGAGGAAGAAGGCGGAGGGTGGTACAACGTCGCACTGACGTTAATTAATGCGCCCCAAAGTGTTCCTGGCACTACCGGTCTAGCTGATTTACCTTCATCGCTTATTCTAGCTTTTTTTGTTTGGATACAAATAAGAACACAATCTCATTATTTATCCATATGGTTACTATCTAAAACATCATTGCTGCAATCTACTATTTTACTAATGAGTTATAGTTTGTGCTGTAACACGCTCCAAACATAAAACATTAGGTATTTCAAATTCGTACTTGAAAATGAATTCTTGAATTCATATACACAGTAGAAAATTTTTCGTCAAATTCAGCAAAAAAAATTTGTGATGATGACTTTTTTTTACACAAATTTAGAGTAAATTCAACACAATTTGTGTGTAACGATAAAGTAATTACAGCTCTGTGTTAAAAGTAATACAGCTTTGTGTTAATGTATCATTGAAAAGGTGTTACTTGAGGATCAAATAACATTTTTGTGCGTTGAGAAACGGATCAATCGAACAACACAAACGATTGTGTTTAATCAAACACTAAAATGTTAAATATTCGACATTTAAAATTTTTCACTTTACATTATAACAAAAATTTTTATCTGTGTATATGTTCAACTTTGCCTAAGATAAATATTATATTATTATTATTTTTTTTTAAGGTTTAAGCTTATTCTGTCATAGGTATGTGGTAAAGAAAATACTAAATTAAACACATTGATAAATGCTATAATGATCTTATAACGAAATCGCGCAGGTATAAAATTATTGTTCATTTCGACAATTTATTAATGAACGAAAAACTTCGATTTTTAATCGATAAGCCATATAGTAATTGTAATCATTGATCATTAAATAATATCATTAGCTATGAAGTGATGGAAAGAAAACATGAAAGTTTGGCAAAAACTTGTGCTTAAGATTTAAAATCAATAGTCTTATACGCCTACAAACATTGAACACCCGTAGCATTACATAAATCCGCCGACTAACACTTTTGAATGTAGTTTGGTATACAATTATATCTTTAAAATCAAATTATTAATTCTCAAAGAAAATGTGAGTCCTAATTTTAAACAATACTCCAAATTATATTCGTCCATACATTTTTTATCTCTACAATTTCAAATAAGAGTAAATATTGGGTTCAGTATATTAATGTACTGATAAGTGCACTTTCTAAAGCTTAGAACTTGAAAATATCGGAAAGATTTCTGAAGGAAAGAACTTTTAGGTGACTTTATTAACAGTGAGGAAGTGTGAAAATAAATTAAAAATAACTAAAAATCGAATATACTGTACTAAAAGTTAGTTTTCATAACAATTAATAGAAAAAAAATGTTTTCTTAAATTTTCAAAAATCTAAAAAAAAATATTAATAATTATCGAAGGCCTACGACCAGATCGAGATTAAAAGTTATTAAGGAAATAGAAGTCTTTGTTGAAAATTTCCAAAAAATCAAAAGATGCAATCACTTAAAAAAAAAAATTTGATGTTCAAAACTTAAAAATCACATATGGAAATACTTTGAATAATTTTTTGTATGTTTTTCTTGAATTACATAAGAATACCTATATTTTTAAAGGAAAAAGTTCCAACTGGTCCGTCTGGGAATAGTTAGGAAAGTTTCTTAGGACCTCGAAACGTCGAGATCCGATGAAAACTCGATTTTCGAAAAATGTGGTAAAACCACACGGAAAAAAAAGTGATACAAATTTTACGTCAGGTGATGCTATATTCGGTTCACTAGTATAGAAAATGCTGTATCATAGTATAGTAAAGTATAGGTTATAATACATTAGATACAAAATTAGCGTCTACAGTGATACAAATTTTACATCACCTTTTTTTCCGTGCAATAACTTCCCGATTTTTGAAAATTTTTAATTTTCTTAGCGGGAAGTTAAAAAAAAGTTTTTCAATCCGTCCGATTTAAAAAGTCACTTGTACAAAATCATGATTAATTAAATTCGCTCGTATTGTTTTTAAAATTTGACCAAGCCAAAAAAAAAACTCTGATTTGAAATAGTTACATTTAATTTGGATCATTCAAATAACTTATAATTAGACTATTGGGTGCATCAAAATATTAAAAAATGACTCTCTAAAAATTAAGGAGTTAGTCCAATTGCTAATTAGACCATCGAAATTAAACTATCTCGATGTGATCTCCTAATTATCTAAAATTTATATTTCACGTTTTATTCAAAGTTTAATTTTTGTTAACGTTTTTAACAAATTATTATAAATTTTATTGTTAAGTTGTTAATTAGTCTTAAATAGACAATAATAAATAATATAATTGATTTTTATTGTATTTAGAAGTTTTAAACCTACGTAAAAGAAAAAATACAGATATGTTATTCAGCAATGTTCTTCAGATTGAGCTTTTAAAATACATAATATCTTGAACCAGGCCTTTTTTTTTTCTATATTTTTATCAAGTCAAGATTAGAAATATGAATTGCGTAGAGTAAGACATCCTTGGAGGAACTCAAATAGAACTTTGAGATTGGGTTTCTGCCTGGCGCAGAGGATACCGTGATCAATAATTAATAATATAATTACTGTTTTAATTTTAAAAAAATGTGTTGTTAATTGTTTATAAGCTATATAATTCAATTTTTTGTTAAATGTTTCAGTTCAATTGATTTTTTTCTCATTCATTGTACCCATGGTAAATAACACTGACCTGAAAAGGCCTAAAATAATGAATTCTTTAAATTTATCACAATTCGAAATAAAAAAAAATTTTTTTTCGAGTGGTACATTATGCCCCACATACGCATCACATATTGGCCTAGAATATCATAAAAACATCATAGAGGTCATAACGACGGAAAATGAAAAAAAAAAAGTTCTTTTAAACCTAAATTTAAAGAGGGGCCATCGTGCCTCACTCTTTCCTAATCTAACATTTTTTACGCAAAATTTTTGTTTCAATAAATTTTGTATACCTATCTTAAAATACTTAACATATCGATCCTTCAGAGATCGATGTTAAATGTATTTATAAGTGTTAGCAAATTTTTAGTTTTCCTTAAAAAATTAAGAAGGTTTTTCGAATTAATAACTAAAAGTATGTAATGCAAATAAACTTTACAAAAAGTATTATTCAGACTTACAATTTAGTGGTCTTGTTCAAACAAGTACATACGTATAAATATGAATATACATATAAAATTTTTTTTTGTTTAGATTTTAATTCATAATTTTGTAAAATCATTTATTTCAAGTAACTTATCTTTAATCAACCCACCATTATTATTAGAAAGTAAGTAATTAAAATTGGAGGACTACAAATTGATAAAAAGTACACAAATTATTTAAAACGTACAACCTAATGCAGTTATATCTATACCTTTAAATTTACAAAAATAAAAATTGATATAATATTATATTATTTAAAAAAAAAGTATCTGCACTACTAATTCATTGAGTTCTGTACATACCCGTATATCTACGTGGCTGACCGCCTACAGAACCTACGCGAATCGATGAAACTTGTGCTAGCTAATTCTCATGTCTGTTGGTCGTTTTTCTTCTTATACGTTTACTATCTGTTTCCTTTACATTCCTTCCGGTTTTCTCAAGAGAGTTCTTGCGTCACGCGTTCAACAAAAAGCGAAAAAAATAACTTTTTCTAACCCTATACTAAAGAATTTATAATCAATGTGATTATTCGAGATTTTTAATCAAACTATATCACATTTTATGTTTAATACATAGTTTTCGTTGAATATTCCCGTAAAAACAATTAACATTATAAATAATTAACTTCGAATATTCAAGCAGTAAATAGACTTAGCAAAGTTAGAAACAGTTTTTTCAACAAAAAATTTGAGATTCCTCTATTTAAAAAAATCCTATTACATCCACGCGGCGTGGATTTATAAAGGTTTTTTTTTTTTTTTTTTTTTTTTTTTATAAGTCAGAATACTAATCCCTGAAAAAATCTATGTTTATTTAACCAATCAATCATGAGATACGAATTTTCGAAAGTTTTACTGATTTTTTTTAAATGGCCAGCATTTCGTTCAAATTAATCCGATGAAATTTTTTTTTAAATGGTTTAATTTTTGCTAAATCTTCTAAGAGTTTTATAGAAATAATTATTTATAGCTAACTGATTGATTATTTTTTTTTTTTAATTTTAAAGTTAGAACGTGATTTTTTCCTATTGTTTGTTCTCTTTGATTTGCTTTTTACTTTCTCAAAAATACTGATTTACAAAATAACTTTTAAATTTAGTACGGAAATAATAAGTAACAAATTTTTACGAATTTTGAAATTAAGTGATTTTTTTTTATTCGATTTATTGATGTAAATAGAAACTTAAAACTATTTTTCTAGATGAAGTTCAAATATTTAATCCTTTGATTCAGTGATTCCTGAATAGTTTGGATTCGCAGTAGTTAATAAACATCGTATGAGATTGAAATTGTGAGACTAAAAAGAGAACCGATAGTTTCTGAGAAAAATAAATGAATTTTTACTACAAGAGTTATATCAATAGGTTGCACAGACAATTATTTTACCAAACTAAACATCATAGTACAGAATTCAACGATTGAAAATCATCGAAATATGACCGCAGATTTTAGTATTCTTTACCCTAAAGCTAAACTATTACCGGAACGCTAATTCTATTACGTTATCTCAAACTCAGATTGATCTCTAAATGATACTGATTGCTCATTTCAACCAAAAATGTGAGCGTACAGAAAGAAATTTTTCCTAATTTTTATTTAACAACCGATAATAAATCAAGGGTTACATAATGCCCTACCATTATTGCAATTATCAAAGAAAATTTCTTCCTGAGTACAAAATATCTAAACATCAAAAAAAAAAAAAGTAGAAAACTAACATTAGACATAAAAAAAAAAAATTGTATTTTCCCTGAATTTACGTTTCAACTTTCCTCGATGAAAATCAATGATTTTCATAAATTGGAAAGTAATTGGTTGCACCCTCATCTTTGAAAATCGAGTTCTCATCAAATCATAATTTGAGGTCTTGGAAAGCTATTTTTATTATTTGACCATGTCCTGACCTATTAAAAATTCACAAAAAAAAAAAATTGTTACCTCTCTTATGTCCCCATTACCGTACCAGGCTTAAAAGTTATGTTTTGTGAACTGTTATTTTTGAAAAAAAAAATCTAAGAGAACAACAATAAGAAAAATGGCGTTTAAAATTAATCAAGTTATAACTATGATTAATTTTTAGCATGAAATTTTCAGAACATTTATTAAAAAATACAACTTTAAAAAAATAAAATTTCCAATCGGATTAATTTTTACCAAGTTATGGCAATTTGAAAAAGAAATCAGCAAAATTAAAAAAATTTATACCTCATGATTGATTTGCGAAAAAAATTTTATTATAAATATGGATATTTTTTCTAAGGAGTCTAAAGAAATCAGCAGTCGGATGATTAGGAATAAAATGCCCCATATCTTTTTCATATAATCATAACTAAACTGTGGATACACTCCAAAGTTGTTGATTATTGTGGCAATTTGCCGAGCAGTGGTGTTTCGTATATTAATATAATAGTTGCATCGAAATTCGGTACTTCAAAACTTGCTATGCAAAAGTTGAAAATAACGAAAAGTTTTGTAATTTTTACGTAGTATTATTTGAGACTTTAATACCCAATTTAAACTGAATTTTTAAAATTAAAATTTGATAAAGAAAAAAGTTAAAATAGAATAAATACCACTCTATTTTTGGATCGCTAATTTTCTCGTTTACTTCAGTCATAAGTTTGTCTTCCTGGCTGCCCGAAACTGGCCTATTTAATAAATATGATTTAATTTATCTAATGTTTTCAATTTTATTACGAAGTATGGTCAAGCCTCTTAAACTTTTTCGTCTTTGAAACTTAACTTCCCGCTATCTTTCACTAAAAAATAATGGAGGGACTTGTTGTCTAATGTGTATTTACTAATTTTGATTCCAGGTATTTCAGCTTCGATTCTAAGAATTCAAGACTTGTTGCAGTTGAGGTTGAGCTGTAGAAAGTCCAGTGTCCACTTTATTGTTTCAGTTGACAATAGCTTTTCAAGCTCGGAAATCACAAAAAGTTTCAAGGATGGCCTTCAGGGTTAATCATTCTTCAGAATTTTTCGACTGATATAAATAAATAGATTTCTTACAAGTAAATATAATAGTTGGTTCAAGTTATATAATTATTAGACTGAAACATATAATTCATTCGTAATAAATGAGTAGTCGTATTTATGATAAAGATACTAACGTGTGGCAAATAAAAGTAAATTTAGCGCAACCTGTAATACATTAAAAACTAATGACTACTCCTAGCAGAGAAATTTATTGTTATGACAATAAATTCATTAAGTGATAACAGTTTTTTTTCAACTTTCCGCGTTGAAAATTAATAATTTTCAAAAGTAGAAAGAGATAAATTTTGGTCCGATTTTGAGAATGCGAGTTTTGAGGTCCCAAAAAACCTTTGCCACTATTTCCGACTAAACGTCCGGCCGCGTGTGTGTGTATGCGTGTAAAAAAATTTTGTCGTACGATATCTTGATGAGAATCAACCGATCAAGATAAACGACATGGCATTCGAAAGTTTTAATTGAGACTTCGAGCTGAATAGATTTCAAAGACATTCAAAAAATAAAACACAAAAAAAAATGTTTTTTCGTAAGTTTTTTTGAAATAGCTTTCAAAATATTTGACTAATCAACTCTAATATTCAGATATTTTTTTTGACCTAAAAAATTGTGTTAAATGCCGCTAAGTAAGTAAAAATCAAATGACGCGTTCAAAAATTATAGCGATTTAAAAATTTCTCAATTATCGTTTTTTTATTTACTTCTTAAATTCTTCGATCCATCGGCTCAAGACTTCACAAACAATTGACATAACTTTTGAATTTTTTACCCCAAAGAGCTCAAAAATCTACCAATAGTAAGATTTTCAAGCGATTCAAATTTAAAAAAGCGGGAAGCTTCGGGGATGGCCTGCCGGTCAACCGTTTTTCAGATTTTTTAAAAATTATTTTCCTTTCAAATCTTATGAAAAAAATTTTTTTAATTTTTAGATTAAATGATTTAGAACATCAGCAAGAAATCAATTAAAAAATGATATAATTACTACCTAGTATAATGATTAACTTAGACATTATTCGAGATTAAAAGGACGTAAAAATTGTAATTTGTAATTTAAATTTATTTTAGACTTAATTCAACATGTCTGGAAAAGCATGTTAAGTATCGTGGACAGAAATAAACAGTATCTGCTATAGATAACATTAAGATTTACATATCCATGTTCTTAATGACGAGCTAGGAATGATGCACTTTGATGTTAATAATAACAACTATGTATGTTTTTTTTATTACAGCCTAAAGATTATTAGAAATAATAATAATTACTAAGTGATTTATTAATTTTACTCAATAATTGTCATAGTAAATAAAAAATAAAGATTATTCACAAAAAATACGAGACGGTCCAAGCCAGAATTTGAACTCTCGAATTACTGATCACATTATTAACTATCGTATTCACCTGATTGATGGAGCCCGCTTAATAATTTCGAAAAGTAATTAACAATTGTTTCCATACTACTATAAAAAAAGTCTAGAAAGCAGTTGGTCTTCAAGGTCATCCCTGACAGTTTCCGCTATTTTCGAGCTTAAGATTCTATCTTTGAGCTCAAAAATCAAACAAATAGTCAAAAATTTCTAAGCTATTTTAAAAAATCCATTTGAAAGAGCTTAACAGCATTTGACGCATTTTTTTAAGGAAAAAAAATTATTAGATTTTTGAATTGATTAGCACATTAGTTCAAAGCTTATCTCATACGGAAAATAAATTGTGGTGAGGGCGACGACAAGGGTAGTCGAATTTACTGCAAGTTGGAAATCTCCATTGAATATTTTAATTGAAAATCTCCAGTTTGCATACTTTATTCCATTGTGTACACTGATAAAAAAATTAACTTGACTCAAGAGCCGGAATCTTGAAGCAAGAATACCATTTTGAAGAAAATGATTTTCTTGAGCCAAGAGAATAAATTTTTGAAACAAGAAAATTTTCTTACACCAAGAATAATTTCTTAACTCAAGAATTTATTCGCTTGACTCAAGAAAATCATTTTCTTTAAAATGGTATTCTTGGTTCAAGATTTTGGCTCTTGAGTCAAGTCAATTTTTTTATCAGTGTAGTAAATTAAACAGTACTTGTTGTTGCTCTAGCCACAATTTATTTTCCATGCAAAAAAATATTCTTTCGGTTTAAGATTTATTTTGGCGATAAATTAATATCTACGAAGCTAAATCGACTCAAATATTGAAGAAACCTTAGGGCAAAAGGTGTTTTTCAGATACAACAAACCGCGTTTCGATTAATCAAGCCGTTCGAAATTTATGCAAGGGTTACACACACACACACACACACACACACACACACACACACACACACACACACACACACACACACACACACACACTTTTTTTATTTTTTTTTATTTTTCGCTTGAAAATTAGGACAGTCATTGTTTTAGTTTGTAGAAGACATAATTTATGGAAACACATTAAATCAACTATAAACATCTTTGAAGCATTAAAGCTATGCAATGATCATTATTAAGCTATGCAATGATCATATGATAATGATAAAAAAGTTTTCTAGCGCAAATCGAATATTATATCTTTGTCGAAACTAAATGTTTACTTAACTATATTTAAGTAAATAAAATCTTTGGCTTAAATAAATCTCATATAGTTTGAATAATCGTTTTCTTTGTAAATGTGAATAGTTCAAAAATACATGAGCCTCATAATGTTTGAATATTTAAATATAATGAGAATAAATATTTCATTTGACCCCGCTGTATTTAAAGGCTTTCCAATATACTTGATGATAGTTTTATTAATTATTAATCATACCAGTGCCAATGCATATTGATATACTTTTATTATTCTCAATGAAAATTAATAAAACTCGAAAAAGTATTTATCTACAAAATAATCAAATATTAACTTTTCCTTTCATTAAAATTCACAACTATTTCTGTTTAAGTCCTCTAATGTCATCATTATTGAGAACTTTAATTCAAAAGATAATAGTGAAACTAACCGTGCAATAATATTATTGCAATTATTTATAACCATTAAGTAAATTTCATTATTTACGCCTAACTACTTATTGTTTAAAATAAACATAACAATGTAACCTCAGTTGCTGAATATCGTGATGTTGCTTCAACAGTTTGTATCTTTTATTGATTAATGATGATGCGTAATTTTACTTCAAGGTTGACAAGAAAATCAAAAAATACATTAAGAAATACGTCCAAATTTCTCATACCACTTTAAACATTATGAATGAAATTCGGCTTTGCAAACTTTGAAGTACTGCTAGTACAGATTATAATTCAAATTAAATCATTTGTCTGTAAAAAAAATGATGAGTTGAGTAGGATAGAACTGAGTAGATAAAGTTGAATGAGCCGTATTTTAGTTTCATCGTTTTAGCACATACATTCAAAGTAAATTTGTATGCTGACGTAAAGTGAATTTATTTGTAAGATATCAGAGGTCACGATAATGTTGAAGAGAAAGGATTCTAAGAGGATCAGAAGGACATTTGTTTCAATTACGTAACCGTACATCGACATTTATTAATCGTTAATAAATTTAACTACCTTAATACGAAAATATTAAAGTTGTTAGAATTATTTTTAAGCATTATTATCGATATTTCAGATGTCAAATTTAAAATTAACCTTTTCAACTTATGGAGTATTTAGTACAGGCATTACTGCACTGAAGAGAAAAAGGTAAAATACATTTGGAAAGTAACTAATTTTTACTATTACATACTCTAAATCCGTAAACGAAGTGAGGATTCTGGTAATTATTTATTACAAGTGAGGTCAACCCCATTTTTGGCCATAAATAGGTGAAAAATTAACATTTAAAATTTTTTTTTATTCTGCTTGTTTTTACGGCGCATTTATGATAAAAAATATCGTGGAAGGAAAAAAAAAGATTTTGATAGCCTTTTTTGCCTCTAACTTTTGCCTTTAAAAGTTAGAAAAAATATTGGCTTTCATGTTTTTGAATAAAATTTCTATTTTATCTTTTTTGGATGTTTTTTAAATATATTTTTTTTTAAATACATAAAAAAACGAACAATTTAAAAAAAAATTGATCAATTTGATAAAAAAAAAAAAAAATTGTCTATGGCCAAACATAGGGCAAAATGGGATTGACCCCACTTGTAAATAATTATCGGGATTTTTTGTTATTATAAATTTGTCAGAATTTTTTGTAAAATATGGTAAACATTTTGATTTTCGACCAGACCCAAATTTAGAAGCTTCAAATTTAAAACGCTAATGTTTGTTTTACTGATGCTCTGTAACTCTTAAAAAATTTAATGAGACCATTATCTTACTATAAATCTACTAATGTACCAGATTTCATTAAATTCAGAATTATCATTGTAGAACTGACAGAGCTAGCTTAATTAATAAAAAGTTCACTGAACATAAATTAGGCCATTTGACGTACTATTTTTCAACGTAAAATAAACGCAAAAAATGATGGGTAAAGTAATATTAAATATACGCGACTAAAAACTTAATATTTTCAATAACTTTAGAATTTAGCATATATACTAGAATTTGAAGGTAAACAAGATAATTTCTTTCTTCAATGATGTTCAATGATGGATTGTAAATTTCATATTTCTTTCTTCAATAACACAGCGATGTTTTTTGTGATTTCAGTGATCGGAATAACCATGGTAAATTTTTATAGAGATTTAACCCGAATAAAAATTTCCTAGAATTTTTGGTTTAATCGATTATTTTGAGACTTATTCGAAATCAAACATGAAGTTTTAATAAACTTTTATTGCCAAGCCATATCAATAGTTGAAAAAACCTCGATTTGTCTTCAATTTTTATAACTTAGGCAAAAATTATTTGAAATAAAAAGTTAAATCAATTTTTAAGCTTTTTTCAAACAAATTTTTCGATGTTGATCAGAAATTTTCTATGTTTTATACTAGTGTTTTGAGGAAAAGAGCAGAAGACTTAAATAATAATTTTGGATCTATAGAAAAATTCCAAGGGAATGACTATCGATATCTCTGAAGTAAATTCAATATTTTAACACTTATTAAATAACTAAAAGTTTTAGAAATTACAATATTATGAAAAGAATATTTAGAAAAATACCTTTCTCGGTTCTGGCGCATAAATACTTGGCAGCGGTGCAAGCAAATGCAAACCAGCTGGACTAGGTATTCCAGTAGTAGGATGAGCCGCAGGTAATGGTAAGGGTACGAGCTTTAAGCTCCAAGGTAGATACCATGGCGCTGTGTGATGCATCCTTTTACAACAATTAATGATGAAATAAACTTTCCTAAAATGTTTATAGAATAGTGAATTTTTACTGCTTTTTGACTGAATTTAAACCGATAAAATTAAAAACGAGTTAAAGACGAATTCAATTTTAGAGAACTGCGCAACTGTTGCAATGATTGTCTTGCTTTATATCACTTTGTGGTAAAGTCATTAATAAAGGTCAAAGAAAAATAAATATAACAGCACTCACGATTCTAAGCACCAAAATAAAAAAGTTGATAAAAAGATTGAGTAAAAGTTTCAGTTGAATCAAAAGTAAATAAAAAAATCGTTGAAGTATTTTGATATGGATTTAGAATAATTTTTTAAATTCAGCTGTTAGATCATTTTTAAAACTTCAGAATCACAATCAGAAAAAAATTTTGCTTTTAACTTTATAATTTTTTTCTTACTACAAAAAAAAACAAACAGTACTTTAATTTATATTGCTTTTTTTTACAGAACAAATTATTAATATTTAAAAAAAAGTTAAAAATGAAAATAGAAGAAATCAAAGCTTTCACAATTAAAAGTTGTTGTACACATTATTTTATGATAATATTGTCTAATACATATTTCCAATTAGACTAGAGTATTAAAATTATTTAAGTGGTAATACCATTTTATTAACAGTAAAAGATTTATAATGTTTTGTTATGATTATCTAATAGTCGACACCAGTTTAAAATACACTAAAATGCTTTGACGTGCCCGCGACGAGCGCACTGCAACAACTGAATGTTAAGTAAGTAAGCACGCGTGAGCACATGGCGACTAGACTTCCCCGCTTACGTCTTCGCTTCCCAGTCACTTACTAGGACCTTTTTGATGTAACTTAAAAAACTTATTGTGCGTTGAATATACCGTATCATACATTGTATACGGATATTGAAAATCGTGATATATCGCGAGAATTGATTCAAAATCATTGAAAAACACTACATTTTCATAAAAAGTTATAAATATGTATATAAATACGAATGAAAATAATATAAAACGTATACAAGAAAAAAAAAATTAAGAAAACGGTTGACTCTAAAAGGCCATCCCTGCAACTTCCCAATAATTCCATATCTAGGCTCTTGAAATTGCACTTACAACGTTTTTGAGCTCATCGAGCTGAAAAATATAATTTGTGTGTTAATTCGAGCTCTCCAAGCTCAAAAAGTTAGCTGTTCTAGGCTTTTGAGCTCTTCGAGCATTCGACGCAGTTTTTTGAATCCTATGATTAACTTTTAAACACAAATGGATCAAACCAAAAAATTTAGAGAAATTTGAAGAACTCACTTTTTTTCGTCAACGATAACTCACGAACGAATCAACCGATTTCGACGGGGCTGGCAGCGATCGACGAGGTTTTTTTATGTTAAGAGCTGATTAGTTTTTGGAATCGATCGGTAAAGCCGAAATTGTATTCAAAATTAAAATTCGGTCGAGTCCTTTCGAATGGCGTCAACCGCGATGAAATCGGTCGAGCCGTTCAAAAGTTATGAGGGGTTTACACACACACATAAACATTCAGACAAACAGACACCATCGCGGAAATAGTCAGGGAAGCTTCCTAGGATCTCAAAACGTCGAGATCTAATGAAAACTCGATTTTCAAAAACCAGGGTTAATAACTTCCCGATTTTTTTAAATTTTCAATTTTCTTAGTGGGAAATCAAAAATTTACTTCAATCGAGTAAATAATTTTGAAGAATTTGATCTTTTTAATGTGACTTGAAAAATTCTTAAGAAATTTTTCTTGGTTTAAGTAAATTTTACTTGATTCAAGAATTTTTCGTTTTGATTCAAGACAATAAACTTCTTCAAAATTATTTTTTTGGTTCAAGAATTTTCCTCTTGATTCCAGTTAATTTTTTTTTTTTTTCAGTATATGAAAGAAAACTTTGAAATAAATGTTTTTTTATAATACCTAAAAAGAAAATGATAAACTGCAATGAAGCACTTTTTAAATATCGATATTGAGAGCTCATATTTTAACAAAGTCTTTGTCAGGGATCAATCTATTGATTCTTCCGTGTTCTTTGAAATGAAATTATCAATTTTCTGAGTTTTTCTATACCATTCAAAGAAACTTTTCAAGCAGATTTCAAGATATTTTTCTTTTAATTATCCGTTCAAAAGATATCAAGTGTTTGAAGTATTAAATATTTATTTCTCAACGTAAGTTTATACACACCATATTTCTTTGAATGTTTTTCATCATAAATTTCCTTCATTGAACAACTTTCAAGCTTGAATGGATGCTGATACATTTATAAAATGCTATTTTTAACTTTGCGCTGTGGAAATTAGTAACATTAAAAAATTAGGTTATTGGTTTCATCTCGATTTTCGAAAATTGAATCCTGATCGGATTCCCACGAAGAGGTCCTGATATGTTGTGTGTGTAGCTTTTATTATAGTGTATCGATCGAATAAAAAATCTGATTATTAGCTCTTAATCTAAAAAAACGACGTTAATTGTCGCAAATCGATTAATTCTTTCAAGAGATATTGTTGTCAAAAAAAGTGTTTTTTTCGTATAACTTTAAACTTTCTTATCAGATCATTTCGCGATGGTAATGAATATTTTTAGGTTAAAAATTGCGTTTAATGCCGCAAGTCGGATCGAAATCGGTTAATTTGTTCAAGAGATATTGCAAATCAAAATTTTCAAAAAAACGCTTTACAAATACACCAACCATACTAGATTTTCGAGCTCGACGAGCTTAAGATTCTATGATAGAAAATATTTTGATCGCGTTAAGCTCGAATTTCGCGGATAATTTTAGGGATGACCTGCAGATTCAAACAATTTTCAGATTTTTTTCTTTAAAATCAAATCAAAATCAAATCAAAATCAATACAAAAAATTTTAAATAGTTTTCACAATTAATTTACCTTAATTGAAACTCATTTCCATTACTATGTATTTTGGTTACCAGTCATTGAGAAATTATTTCTAGATGTGTTTTGATTAAGAAGCCACCTTCAGAACAAAAAAATTGAAAATAAAAAAACCCCTTTTATTTTTATGTTATCGAATTACGCTTAAAATTTGTTCAATTAACAAAGAATTTAGATGAAAATCAATCAATACAAGATCTATTAAAAATTACAATTTATATTTGGATTTCAAAAATTTCATATTTACGTATGAAAATATTTTCCAATATTATGTTTATAAGCTAAAACTTTTAAAGAAAATCGTCTAATTGGATCTATTTTTCACTTAGTTACACACGATTAAATAAAAGTAATATATTTCTAAAAAAAATTCGTATCTTCTGTATAGTGCAATAAAAAAAAAAATTACTGATATTAGTCTCACACTGCATTAAAATTACACCCTTATATAAATCAAAATAATTATAGATCTATCGTTATGAGTGGATCACACAAAAATTATTCGATAACTTTCGACAACATTTTTCTAATTTTATCTTTCAAATACTTGGTCTTTATCTAGCTAGATGATCTTCGTTAAATAAAACGAAATACCAAAAATTAAAAATTAAAAAATATATAAAGTTTGTTAAATAATTTACATTGGGAGCAATATATTTTGTGCAGTAGAATTTTTCATAATTTTACAGACGTTTCAGGTTCTTAATATAAGTGATCATATTAGACTGACTGTATCTCGTTATTAATATTGCTTGTTAAGGGATCGAAATAATCATTGAAGAATGGTCCCAATGTGTTGTAAAAAATGAACTAGACAGATAATATTTTCAGGCAAAAAAAAATACTCTCCTCAACTGAGCCATCTATAACCCGAGAGAGAAAGGGATACATAGTACGAGTAACTCAAAAGAATCAGTTAGCATGTAATGGAGCTAGCCCGTTGTATACCGAGTTGGTTTCCGAGGTTATAAATAATTTTTTGAAGAGATATTGTATAACTTTTGGGTTAAAAAAGTCAATTTAGACAGAGAAGAAAAAGGTTGAAATGAAGACTTGAAAAAAACAAAAATATATTTTGGAAACTGGAAAAATGGTTATAAAACAATAAAATTCGAAAGTGTGAGAAAACATTTCTGTCCAGATGGTTTGCAGATGTGTCAAAGGTTTTTTATATGAAGGTAAAACTGTTTAGTTTTTTAACTCCAGACTGGACACTTTTTGAACGAGAAGCTACACTAAATCTTATTTAGTTATTACAAGCCAACTATCCACTGGAATAATTAAAAAAATTTTACTTCGTTCTTTTAAAAAGTTTAGAATGTGGAGATAATTTTTTCGAACCTACTTAAAAGTATAACACTACAAAAAAATATTGTCTAAATAAAAAAATAAAAAAAAAACATATAGGCGAGACTTTCTTCATTACTTAACCGAAGTCAATTAGCAATCGAGAATTATGAATTTTTAAATTTAATCTTTTTATATCTTTAACCAACAGCATTGAAAAATGATTTTCTAAAGTCTAATGTCTGCGACAGCCGAATATGTAAGAATATGTTTTGCTGCAGTAGCGATCTACGAGTAGCTATCTAGTAGATGGCTCCAATAGCAATATTTTTTCTCCGTACAGTTTTCAAAAAAAATTAATAAAGTTTTCTGCATGGATTCGCAAAATTATGGTACGCTGATTAATTCATCATGAGCTTTTCAAAGCTTCTCAAGAAAATTCGGACGAATCCCGGAGGAACTCTACTCTGCGGACTGCTTTTAGAGTCCTTGCGGAATTAGGGTTGGAAGCTAGACTGGCAGAGTTCCGCAGAGTTTCCTCCAGATTTTTCTAAGAAACGAGTCATTGTCTCAATATCTAATTATTGATATTTTGAAAAGTGTTACGATGCTTACACACACAAACAAACAAACAAACAAACACACACACATACACACTAATTATCCGACTTTTCAAAAAATTTTAATCTTATTATTGTGAGTAGAAAAGATTTCTCTAGTCATTAATTGTATAATTGATTAAAGTGCCTAGTAACTTATTCGTAGAAATCTGAAGTATTCATTTTTTATCGATAGAATAAGTGATTTAACAGTAATTATTTATAGTCACATTAAATAATTGTGTTCTCTCCTTCTTAAGATTACAAATCGTCAAAATCTGATGACAGATAGTTTTTTATCCGAATTCTTTAACAGAATAGTGAAAATTTACAAAATTGTATAAAAAATAAATTATAACTAAAATTAAATTGAATGATATAATTAGTTCATACGAAATTGATGTCGATATAATATTGAATTACGCGACCACGGATATCCCTCTGCGTACCACAGTAACTGCTTTTTACTCCCCAACAGGTATTCCCCACGCTGGATTTCATAAAAGCTTCAAAACGTCGTTGTTGGTAGCATTAAAGGTATTCGATCAACACACATGAGTCAAATGACGTGTAATATTTAGAAATAAATGAATAATGTTAGTAGTTCAATGATTACATAACAATGTTTATTCAGCGAAGAAAGCAATTAAACTTCCCTAAATATAATTTGTAGCGTATGAATAGTCTCTAAAGAATACAAATTAAGTGTATGAAAATTAAAACTTGAAAAATGTGTATCCATCGAAAAACTTTGGAAAATGCTTATTTTCAAGCGTTCTGAGCTTATAATTGGTGAGGAGTTATTTTTGAAAATAAACTAACGTGCTTTTTAACCATTTCAAAAATTTTTTACTAACCGTGAATCGAGGGTAATTTATATTTTTATCAAAATACAAATACTTAAAAATTTAAATAAAGTAAAGAAAGATTTTTGTAGTTGAATCTGATCACCAATTCTAATTAGATGAAGCGTTAGTTTCACTTACGGTGCTCAAAAGATAACCTTGCAAACATGCAAGAACTGTCAACGTAAAGCTGTAAGCATAAATAACCTGCAGAAAATCCCTGAATATGGTTGAAATCTTTCAAAGTATATCTAAGAAAACTTTTGAGGATTTTCAATGTCAAAATAAATACTCAATAAGCCAGAAGATTGAGATCAGGTGAGACATCTCACAAGTCTACAGAAAATTCATCTCAACAATAACTTATTGTTATTTTTTTTTTTTTTATTTAGATTTCTATTATTTAATTGGTAAAGTTGTTATTTTTTTAATCAATTTTTAAGTTGACTGCATTTGTTGATTTTGACAAATAAACAATTTCAATTATTTGTAGAAATATATTCGTTGCACTATGTGTGAAAAAAATTAGATCACTCTGGAAAACATTTTAGATTATACTCAGTGACATTTGCAAGAAAAACTTTTTCAGATAGTAGCTAGAATAATCCAGATTATACTGAATGATATCTGGATTATACTCATTATACTCAGTATACGTTGCGCGCGCAAGCGCGCGTCTGAATGTTAGTATAGAATTATATATATTTTCATACTTATGATATATTTGACCAATCACGTTACAAATAGTTTGCTTACATGATATATTTTCATATGTTAGTATAGAATTATATATATTTTCATACTTATGATATATTTGACCAATCACGTTACAAATAGTTTGCTTACATGATATATTTTCATATTTTTCGTCTAAATTAAAAGAATGTATGCCCAGTGATATCTACGCCATTTTCTTTCTAACGCCTGCGCATGAAGTGTTGTTTACAATTTGTGAATTATAGTCGATCATCATACTGAACATTCAACATAGTATAACAGTATATTGAACATTAAAAAATATAATCGGTGCATTCATTAGTGTGTGAACACTTACATTTTCTGCTATGTAACAACATGTATTATAGCCGTTATAATTATTATAATTACAAGGTATGTAAAAATAGTGTACAAGAAGTATGTTTTTCATATTTAGACTTGTGATAATGAGATCTAACCTGTTCATATATGATAATGCTAAGTGCGCAGACGGTAGAAAAAAAATGGCGGAGATATCACTGGGTATGATCCAAGATTCTACTGAGTATAATCCAAATTCTACAGGATACAATTACGGATTATATCCAGTAGAATCTTACGCAGTATAATCTGAGATTTTACTGGGGGAAATGGAAGATTACAATGAGTATAATCTAGATATCACTCAGTATATTCTGGATTATACTAGCAACTATCTGAAATTTCTTTCCACTACAGATGTCACTGAGTATAATCTGGAATGTTATCTAGTGTAATCTTGTTCTTTCCGTGTAGAATTTCATAACTCTACGGTTTTTTGAACAAACTTGTAAGCATTATTATTTAAATATTTTCGAGCTCAAAAGCAGTTTGTTCCGGTTCTTTTAACTTTGAGATTTAATAGATGATATACCAGATGTTAATGGAGACATTTCTTATTAAATTTACCAAAATTAATAAGAATTTACCCTTCAAGTAGCGCACTGAGTATGAGATATTACGTATGAGTGTGAGTCCATATTTTGGCGATTTTTTATGATTTTTCTTTTAATTTTTCCGCAATGTTTAAAACAACATTTTTTTTCTATGGATCAATTAATTTAAACGTGAAATATAACTGATTAAAGATGTACAAAGGTACCATACCTGAGTGCGCTACTTAGGGGCGAAATTTACAAGAAAATGAAAAAATTAATATTATTTATAATAACTCGTATCCATTATTAATCAACAATCGATAATAATTCATCCTGTTTCACCCTTAGATTATGATGAAATATAAAAAAAGTGATTGTATTTTTGAAATAGAATTAAAACAGATTATGATGCTAAGAAATAAATTTAAATTTTATGAAGATTTAGTATTATTCTAGCTTTGTATTGAAGATATCATTCTTGAATATTCTTATAACCTTGAATGTCATAATATCTATTGTCAGACCAACTATTAATTTAAGTCCTAAAATAACTTAGACAAGATTTATATCACAAAACATTTATACTCTTACATTAATTGTGTGAAAATGTTTTAAACAATTTTTGTTCAAAAAAAAAAAAACGTTCGATAAATTTTATTTTTTGTAAAAGTACAATATGCTTTCCAGTTAACCAATCAGAGTTTTGATACATATGATAAATTGGTCTCCGTGAATCCAAACATGCAGAAAAAAATTAAGTGAAACTGCTTGCCGCCCACAAAAAGTTTACCTAGCCTCCGCATATTTATGCAATATAATTTAATTAATGTTGCAAAATACCTTACCCAGATAATATTAATAATTAATGATTTAAAATAAGAATAAAAAAGTTAACATGTAATAAAAGGTTATGTTGTATTTAGATGTATCTCGACCAAGAAGCGATCGATATGGTGTCTGGTGGATTTAATGTGTTCAGCGGTACTGTGTCGTCAGAAAATAAAATATTTATTCTTTCAATAATATATACAGAGAGGATGGGATCATTTGAATCAAGAAAAAAAATTTTTGTTATTGATTTTTTATATCATCTCCAAAAAATTAAGTCTTCAATGAAAAAAATATTGTCGTTGATTCAAGAAATTTTTCCTGGCTTAAGAAAGTTTAATTTATTCCTTCGAATAATTTTCTTCGAGCTCAAAAACTAGCTATTCTGTGCTTTTGAGCTCTTCGAGTTCAAAAGTTTGATAAAGTATTATTTTTTTATTTTCCAAACTATACGAAAAAAAGTAAACTATAAAATTCACTCGGATTCCGGTTAATTTTTATAGTTTCAAACAGTAAAGCGGATATCGGGATGGCAATAATATAAATATTACAGAACTTAATGTAGAAAGTGTAAAAGCCACAATTTATATAATATCAAAAATAAGTGATTAATAGCTGTTACTATAGTAAAAACGACTCTCTCTTCTTCACAAATTACAGTTTCAAACAGTAAAAATTGCTGTTTCAATATATAGTCCATACTATGAGGAGAAGGGGAACTCAGATGAGGAGAAGAGGATCTCACTCTGGGAGAATTTAACATTTGAAACAGTAAAAATTCTACTTTTAAAATATAAATTTTACCAGTCCAAGCAAATCAAAAATTGTAGTTTGATTTTTAGCATTGCGTTTAAAATTTACCTTTTTACTTTGTAAATATTGACGTTGCTTGTATTAGAAATTTTGTAACTGCATTTTGTACTTTTTACATATCATGCAATCATTTTTTAGGTACGAAATGATAAACTCATTTAAAGTCAAAGTTCTTAATTAGGGGCGCGCAGTAGCCTATCGGATCCGGCCCTTGCTTTCCAAAATGCATTGGACCGGGTTCGAGTCGGACGTACACCAATGAATATTTTCAATATTTACGTGTTTTATTATTCTGGTGAGCCCAAAAAGATAAAACGAGTTCCAATCTCAAAAGTTTACCCCCTACCGTAGTCGCTCATTAGTAGTTTATACGACTTTAAACAAATTAAAAAAAAAAAAAAAAAGTTCTTAATTATTATACTTTAACATTTTAGACATTTACGTAGCGAATATTACTGTTTCAAATAGTATTTTCTTCCATGTAAAGAATAAATTGTAGTATATAAATGATAAATATTACATAGTGATTATTAAAATCACAATTTTACTGTTGGAAATGTAATGTAATGTTATTGATAAAGCCGTAAGACTATGTCCTCTAAAGGCCTGAAAGAAATACATAAATATACAAAGTGTACAACGTTTTTTAAGTGAAATAAGCATCGTAATTACATTTTTCATGAAAAGTAAAATTAAAAAGTAAATCAATGCAATATACAAAGATATTTAATAGTCTTTTTAGAAATGGTAATTTTCAGCAGTTCATCATTACATATTACATATCGACTATTTTTTATTACAGTTTACTTTTTTCCGTGTATAACTTTTGAATAGATCAACTGATTTTCACGTGGTTGGCGGCAATCGATGCAGTTTCTTAAGTTCTATGAAAGAATTGAGATCACCAATTAATCATATGGAAAATTTTGAAGAAATTTCAAAACATCACTTTTTTCGAATTTTTTCGACAACGATCTCACAAGCGAATCAATCGATTTTGACCGGACCGGCTTTTTTAAAAAAACAATATTCCAAATTTTTTATTTTTCAGATTTTTAAAAATCTACTCGTTCGAATCGATACAAATATTCAGGAAATCTAAGATTGGTGGAACACACACACACACACACACACACACACACACACGTGCGCGCGAAAAAAATTCAGGGGCGCTTCTTAGGACCTCAAAACGTCGAGATCTGATGAAAACTCGATTTTCGGAAAACGGTGTAAAACCAATAACCTCGATTTTTGAAAATTTTTAATTTTCTTAATGGGAAGTTAAAAATACATGTAGATTAAAAATAATTAACATTTCTGTAAATAATACGCAATGTAATGAATTTCAAAATAAACTGCGTTTCTTGAATGTAAAGAATTAATTTCTTTTATTTTGATAAGTTTTTTTTAATTATTAAGAAATCTTTCTATCAGTGCAAGAAGATAAAAAAATAAATCAAGGACAGATAGTTAAAATATTTGTTTTAAATTAAATTTTTCATTATTTTCAAAAAAAAAGATAATAAATTACCTAACGGTTGTATATTTTTGTTTATTTTAATGAATGTGACTCAAATAAATCTTTTTATTTAAATAAAATAATCGTGTGGAAATTTAAGATTTTAAAAATAAATTACAATATATTAATTACTATAAGTTATCGCTTGATGTTTTAAATTTTTGTTATTAGAAATGAAATCTTTTATTTTAAACGATATTATTATAACAATACTTTGATGTCATAAACTAACATGAGTTATCTCACTGTTACTACGAATGTAGCGCTTTGCCACGTAAACCGGAGAAAGAGAGCGTCAATGCACAAACTTTGTATTGCTGTTGATATTTTAACACAAAATTCATATTGTTTTTTAACTATTACAGAAATATAGTGTTACGAAAGACTCAAATAACACATTTTTTATGTTAAAAAAGTGAATAACACAAAAAAAAATCAACACAATCATTTTGAATTAAATCTTGTGAAGTGGCGTTCAAAGTAGTCTAGTCGACTTACTTCGACCTAGTACCGAAAAAAGCTTCAAAATTTCGTAAGCATATACTGCCTATAAGTATCAAAGATATTCTCAGAAATGAAAAAATTATGGATGAAAATCCCATGAAATTTTATAATCCCGAAAAAATCAAAAAACACAAATTTTTTTTTCTAAGGTAGTTTTTCTTTCATCAGCGCTTGTGAATAAATGCAAGTAAATATGTGCGTTTTCCCATATCACTGGTAAATGATTTTGGAAAAATTGATTCTTGATACTTCTGGTTTATTTTATTTTAGTCTCTTCTCCATATTAAGCACAGTTAAGCAAATTTTCTTCGATAATTTTTTACTATACTTCAAAATGTTTATTCCAAGAACTCAACTTTTTGATTTTCTTTCACTGCAGTGCTTTTTTTGATGAACTTTTTATTAGTTTTATCAAAAAAATTAAAAAATTCGAGGCTTTTACCACTTGAATTTCAAGCAAATTCATTTTATTCCCTTCACTCTCAGAGTTTCAGCATGTTATAGAAGCAAACAGTACTTTTTACCGCAATGCAGAGCATTGCATTCAAGTAACTCAGTGCGAGACTCCTCGTTTTCATAGGACAGAATATAGAACTGAAGATGGATAAACGTCTACAGTCTGTAATATAACATAAGGTTAAATCAAGATTTACTCGCTGTTTCCATTTCATTAATTAAAAATCGATGCACGCTTTGCACTATTCTAATTCGTATAATTATTAGAATGATGAATACAAACGATTAATTTCTATACATAATTGATAATGTTAATTGGAGAATTAAAAAAAGTAAGATTTTTAAAACTCGTATCTACAAAATCATAAATAAACCTTAGCTCAATAAATACATTGGCTTAAATAAGTGGGTTGATATATGATTACGAAACTACAAAAAATCTATAATAACGAAAAAAAAATCCATGTGGTTAGCCTCACATGGAAAAAAAATTTTTCATCTTACACATAAAAAAACATTTATGAATTAAATTCTGAAAACGTGTTTTGCTGATTTGAACCTTTCAAACTATTCACCACCATTCCATTAACTAAACGATTTTTCTTAACTTTAAACTCGTTTAACATGATTACTTAAATGAATAAATGTACGGAGTATAATTACAAACTATTAAAAATAATTGACGCAATTTATACTCAAGTATGATAAAATGCGAGTTTAGGCTAACAACTAATTTTATTATCATCTTTAGCAAACATTTTTTCAAAATAGAACATCTGATTAATTCAAAAATTATTTGAGTAATAAAACTCACAAAAATGGCTTTTTCACTATTGTATGTTTCAAGCTCAAAGCTTGACAACTATGATAAACTATCGCCCAAACTTTGAAAATCAATATGTGTAAATAGATATTTTCTATACATATGTGTGCAAATATAGAGATTCCAACAGGCTTTAAAAGTGAGATCACGAATCTGAAATTATGGCGCATTTTCAAGAAGACTGAATATATCGTGTGCGAAATCTTGTTAACAACATATCATCCAGTCACGAATAAGTGAATACTCATGAAGTCTATTAGGACTTTTCACTTTTGGAACATATGCCATATTGAACTATGTCTTTTGTGACATGAAAAATGGAATTAAGATTAGAATCAAAAAAACTTAGTCATCAAAAATTTGTCAAGTAAACATAAACAATATACAACGAAATGTGCAGATGGGTGATTCTCTGTAAGGATGTTTTTTGCTGTCTCGGGCATTTTTTTATTAGAAAAATTGTTATTTTATCAGTAAAAAAAATTTATTACAAAAGTAAAAAAATATTTCTATTTAGAGGATTGAAAACTAAAATAAAATAAATTTTGGTTATTTCACTATAAATTCGTAAACCACCGAAATCTCAGTTCCCTGGGCTGTTCTTTCCCAAAATTGAAAGTTCAAGATTAAATTTCAAGTTATTCGTCTAGAATATATAATTTTGTTTATAATGTTTATAAACTTAATTAGTTAATTAACAATTTTCTTCAATAAAAAGTACCGAAAATTCATTTGTTTCATTAAATTAATTAAACCAAAGTTTGTCCCCGGCGTTTTACGAACAGTCCCCTACCAAAAGTTCAAAGCCAAAAAAATAATCCAGCGTGATATTTTATGTTCTGTGGAGTTTATGGGGACATAATTAGCCTTAAGTTAATAACCGTAGTGCTGTTAACGCTTTATCATCATTTTATTTAGTGTCAAAACACCGTTTGTGTTGGAAACATGTGTCTGGGCCACTTCGATACTCAGTCCCCTAGTTATTATTTTTATTTATAAAATTGGATCCATAAGTCTTAGTATTTTACTAATTAATGTAAACATTCATTGAGAACTTGAAAAGTTGAATGCATTAAAATAGTTAGTTTGATTTTTCTCAATTTTATCAAAATACACAGGCCCCCGGCATCAGTCCCCTGTTATGAGGCGAAGAGATAGGTAACAAATAATTACTTACCAAAAAGTACAAAAGTAAATTTAAAAACCTAAAAACTGATATATGAATGATACATTAATTTTAAGTAAACTATTTATTATTATGAGTTTTACTTGTATACCGTTTTCTGGTTTTTACAAGGCTGATTGTCTCAGCGTCTTCACATATAGTCTTTTTCAACTCTCTATTATCAACATATGCTCCCCGCTTTCATATTATCAACACAATCTTTCAACTCTTATCATCAACATATTCTCCACTTTTATAATCAAAATATTCTTGCGACTCCGCATGGTGCTGCGACTGTGGCCAGCTTACCCGTTATAATCAGTACCTGCATTTGTATTACGGCTTTAATTAAGGTAGTACCTCCACGAAAAGCATTTTTCAAGAAACTGATGGAATTTTTTTTATCTAAAGATAAATATATTAATAATTCACCATCAAAATTTCAGATCAATTCACCGCACCGTTTTTGAGTAATTAATTTTCGAAACTGCAACTTTTACACGTAGAGGTATAGAGAGATGGTAAAGTTAGCATGAAATCTATTTGCATCACTCGATTGGTACGGAAGATTTTATACTAACTTTACCATCTCTCTATACTTCTACATGTAAAAAATGCAATTTCAAAAATTAATTACTTAAAAACGGTGCGGTGAATTGATCTGAAATTTTGATGGTGAATTATTAATATATTTATCTTTAGATAAAAAAAATTCCATCAGTTTCTTGAAAAATGCTTTTCGTGGAGGTACTACCTTAATTAAAGCCGTAATACAAATGCAGGTACTGATTATAACGGGTAAGCTGGCCACAGTCGCAGCACCATGCGGAGTCGCAAGAATATTTTGATTATAAAAGTGGAGAATATGTTGATGATAAGAGTTGAAAGATTGTGTTGATAATATGAAAGCGGGGAGCATATGTTGATAATAGAGAGTTGAAAAAGACTATATGTGAAGACGTGCGTGCCGGAATCGAACCCTGGTCCCACACTGATAAAAAAATTGACTTGACTCAAGAGCCAAACTTTTGAACCAAAAATTTCATTTCTAAGAAAATGATTTTCTTGAGTCAAGAGAATAAATTCTTGAAAAAATAAAATTTTCTTAAACCAAGAATAATTTCTTAGCTCAAGAATTTATTCTCCTGGCTCAAGAAAATCATTTTCTTTAAAATGGGATTCTTGGTTCAAGAGTTTGGCTCTTGAATCATGCCAATTTTGTTATCAGTGCACCCTTTCGAAATGCAGGTACCGAACCGATTAGGCTATTGCCAGCCTAATTTTAAGTAAACTATATACTTATGGATCTCCGATTGAATTTAAAATTTTAACTGCAAATTACGTCGATGTCATTTTAAAAACTCATTATTAAATAAAAATGTTTAAATAAATAGTTTGATAAATTTAGTAATAATAATAATATTTTAGTAAAAATGTTAATCATGTGTGGAATATAAAAATAAATGATTATAATGATGCATTATGTGGTTTACTTTAGAAAAAACAGCCATTTAATCGCAAATTTTCAAAAATCAGAAAAAATTAACAATTTTATCTTACAAAGTAGAATAACTATTTATTCGCGTTTTTGATAAGCGTTTTTTTTTTTTTTAATTTCTGTAAGTTGCATCTGGAAGCTTTTTTTTATTAAAATATGAAATCTACTTTCATTTCGGCTGTCGAATGGTCTTTTTTATATTTCTGTTGGCTGGAATAATACACCGAAATTTCTGTGACCCTGTTATTGATTTAGTTGTTTTGATCACAGATCTAATTTTTCCTGTTTAAATATAATCATTTGCTGACGAAAATTTTACAGCAACGCTAGGTAATTACAGTTTAACCTTTAGTGTAGATCTAAACGTAAATTTAAATTTTGTGTCAGGTAGATAAGTATACACGAAATTATGTTTGTTACAATATTATATAATTGTGTAGCAAGGAATAAAACGAGGCGGTTGCAAGACTGCTTCGTCCGGAATCTGAAATCTTGTTTGATTCAGTTATTTTGAGATTTACAATAAACAAAAACATTACTTGCATTATTTCTTCTTTCTTATAAATATTTGCTTATAAATATTTCTAATTTTTAATCAGCGTACAGAAACTAAACAGTTTCTACTGTCAGAAAGAAACCGACTAGTTTCTTCTGTCGAACATCGCATTGGTCTAAAATAATCTTGTTACAGGCTCAAAAGTCATTAAAACTTCAAGTTTCAAGACAAGCGCTGTGATAAATTATTTTTTTTTATGAGAATACTACCAGAAAATCTAATTCAGCTTTATATTTATGGCATGTGGTGAGATCAACACAAAGGATGAAATGACGTATGGCCTCAATGTTGCAGTAATATAAGCGGATATAAATGCAACTTGAAGTAAAACTATATGGTATGTAAAAGTGTAATGAGTTCTCTTTAAACCAGTAAATAAGAAAACAGGAGAGCCTTATTGTACTTAATATCGAGTTGGCAAAGATGCACTTAATGGGCACATTCATCAAATAAATTTTGCCAAGAATACCAGACTGCTCTCGTTTGTCTATTTTCTATATATTTTTCTTCATTATCAGTACACAGCGCAGTGTAAAGTCTTCAATAATTCGAAACATTTTTTAAAGTTTTCATTTATGCAAACGACTAATATAGAATTTTTTATGTCAAGTTAAAAACTTCAAACTTTTGTAGAGCTCCCTGAGCTCGACACTTTATTTTTAAAAATTTTTTCAAACTCCACACAAAAATTTATTTTTCTTATCATCTTAAAAAATTATTTGTAATTTATTTTACTTTCGATATTGATTGAGAAATAATTTCAATTTTTATTCATAAGTGCTTTGAGCAAAAATACATTTTTTTACTAGAGATGTCAACAAGAAGTGCGAACAGCAGATATAAATAATTTTAATGTAGTTTTGATCGTACAATTTTAAAATATGCGAGAGAAACATAAAAAAAAATGTAATCTTTTAAGTTTTCGGTTAATTTTAGGTTGATACAACAATACTGCTTGAATAATTTGCGATCGAATAGGAAATTTCTAAATAAAATTTTAAGAGATTTCAAGAGCTCACATAATTATTTATTTGTTTTTGAGTTCTAAAAGATCTGTCATTTATTGTTGGCTAGATTTCTTTGATTAGATTTTGTACTTGGTATTATTTTTGTTTTATAACTCTAACACATTAAAAAATAAAAAATAAACATTGTTGAAGAATTTGATGTATAAATATCTTTTGAACGAGTCAATCAATGTCAGTATGGTTGTGACATCCAACGCAGTTTTTTGATCTAAAGAGGTAGTTAAATCTAAAAATTAAATCGGCCGAAATATCTACTTAGTATTTAAAGAAAAATACTTTTCTTTTTTTAATTTTTTGACGACATTTTATAACATAATATAAACTAATTAAATCAATTGATTTGGACGAGGCCGTGACATTCAACACAATTTTTAGAGCTTAAATAAGCATAAAATATTTAGATTGCAATTATCGAGCAGTCGATACATATATCGGTTTTGATAAAAATGTTTTGTGACTTTTAAAACAACTCAAACGAAGATACAATGTAGTAAAATTAAATGGTGTAAATTTAGAGAATATTTTTTGACTACTAATAACCAAATCTGTTGAAAAATTGAAAAATTTGTACAAATTTTAGAAGTGATAGAAGATCGATAAATTTTTTCGTTAGTAAAACCTGAAAAAATTAGTATTGGTCATTACACTAATAAATTTCAAGATTTATTTAGGAGGTAAACACTCGTCACATGCGTTAATATTCCCAACGTTAATAATATCATCTCATGATAGAACCCTAACGAAATGTGGACAAAGTACTCATGATAAAATTTCTATCAACTGAAATACTCGTGATAGTGGTTTTTTTTTCTTTTAATTTTTAAAAATTCAGAACTAATCAATGTTTAATTAAACTTATTTTCACGACTAGGGGCTTTGCCCTCGGACCCTTTCATTGAGGTTTTCTTTTTCTAGGAAACTAGTCATGGAAAAAAATTAATATTTAGGGGCACGATTCTTTTCAAATGCCTTTTTTCAGGAAAATAATGAAAAAAATTACAACTAGCATAGTACTATCAAACAATAGAAGTCACCGTCATTTTGGGATGTCTCTTTTTCGGTAAAAATTATTAAATATTATATCAGAGTAATCTTTTATCGCAGAAGATTTTATTGCAGGGATACTTTATCAAGGCTATCAATATGTGCCACCACTAATACGATGCAGTACGTTTTAGACACCGGAAAAAATGAAGTAAATTTGCACTCAGACCATCTCTAATTAGATTTCTGTATTTGGTAATACTGCTGCATAGACAGTTCGCATAAAAGCAGTAAAATAACTACAAGGAAAATGCTCGTAGACAGTACACAATAAATCAAAGGACAGAAACAGCACGCAAAACGACCAATAGAGATATACAGAGAAAAGTAAAACAAAAACATACAGGTCGCTCTCTGCTTTCTTACCCAGTAACAGCCAAGAGCTGAAAGACACTGGAAGTATATTTGGCTCAGAGCACGTGATTGCCCGGGGAACAGTTTCTGTTATTTTTTATGTTGCTTTTCTACACAACAATGTTGAAATAAGGTAGCAACTAAATTTATTACGAATAAGTAACTATATATATGATTGAAAATCAGCTTGGGAAAAAGCGTTGATAAATGGCATTTTAATCTTTTAAATGGTAATTAATTACCTAGACAAATTTTTAAATCAACTACAAAGACTATTCAGAAACATATTTAGCCAGAAATATACGACAGAATGTTTATGTATACAAAATACTATTGGCGTATGTTATCTAAAAAAAAAAAAGTAATGATTTAAATGGTGATTATCTGATTATCATAATTGATAATCAATAAAGGTTTTCTAGAATAATTCTATAAAACTTTCTTGGTTTCAAATGTTGTGATCTCTGATCGATATTCGATTGTTGTTAGATTAATTGAAATAAATTAATTAAACCACAGAAAGTATTCTCATTTTTTCTCTCAAGAGTATTCCTTTCCTTAAGTTTGACCAAAAAATTTTTGAAAATTTATAATATCTTTGATTACTAAAGCTAAATTTTTACTTATCAAAAGTTATTTATAGACAAAATTTATTTTATTTTTTTTTTTTTTCAAAATTTCTGTGAAAGACAATTGTTTGTAACAGAGACAAAAATCATAAATAAACAAAATTAAAACAAAGAAGGCCGTTGTATGAGTCAATTTTTCATCTACATATAGCATAATGGTAAATCTGCCGTGTGCTTTTCTCATCTAAGATTCATCATTTATCGCGTTATCTCGATGTAATTGCCACTTTAAACTGCTTTTATAAAATTAATTAATTCGTCCTCTGAGTTAGTTTGATCCTAGATACCACATGAGACCTTAAATAGTTTTATCTTTGTCAGTCACTTCGTCAGAACTTGATAATTAGTATTCTGTATTGTTATTGTTTTTAATTACATCAGTGACTGTAAAGTAGCTTCATGAATATATAAGTTAATTATCCATTTCTTCATTTTTTTTTTAATACTTCAGTGCTTTTTAACACTCTTCGGGCCGTTTTAATTTGAGTTCAATTGGACACGAAAAATTGAAATGCATCTGTTAATAGAAAGACCTGTGAATTCTGTGCTTTGTATTATAAACCTAAATTTTTTATTCAATATTTTGAAAAGCAAAAACAATAAGTTTTTCCTAATTATTAATTCTAAAAAAGTTGAAAAAAAAACTCCCTTTGCAATTTCTCTGAATGTTTCTACAAATCATGTGCGTAACGTACGAAGAAAAAAATTACTTAAACAATCAATATTTTTGAGAAAAATCGTAACAATCTTGGTTCAAATGACAATTTTCTAGAAGCACGAAAATTTTTTCTCTTTAAAAAAATCTCCGTCCTTTTAAATATTCTTTTAGAATCAAAAAAATTTATTTCACAGTAAAACTTCTATTTCTGTTTTGTATTAAAATTAAACATATTTATTTGTTTACAATACATGTTTTGAGTATTAAAACCTAGCTTTTACATTTTTAATAGAAACCTAATTAGTCACGGGCTGACTAATTTTTGAAATTTAAATTTCAACAGACGTCAACATTTCATAATATTAAAAAAAAAAATAGCTATTTTTAGGAAGAGTGCATGCACGTGTGTTTGTATACATGTTTATTATACTGATATAACAAGAGTCTTTAATGGAAATAATTCGATTTTCTACACGAGTTATGCAGTTAAAATCCAAAAAAAAAATATATGTAATACTTGCACGAGACGGACATTTAAATGTGATGTCATCGGTGAGGTAAGTAGGAAAATAAAATTTTTTTTAATTTTAGAAAATTTGTCTTCCTCGAAACTTCCGTTAGTTTGAACTCGAAACATTCTAAGCTGTACTTATCTTATGTTATTAAGCTTTTTAAGCTCAAAAAAAAATATGAATATCGATGATAAATTTGTGGATAAATCAATCTATTTCTACAAAATGACGGCTTCCGAAAAAAGAATGCTGATTTTTTAATGAAAATTTTTTGCATTAAAATGTTTTTAAAAAAGCTAATATCAATTGAAAAAGTTCATATTTAATTATTAACTACTAAAATAAATACCTATAAAGCTTATATGAAAATTTCAGATTGATCAGTTGAGCCGTTTACGAAAATGTTACTTTTCAACTTTTAAAATATAGTTTCGAGAAAAACAATTTTGAAACTATCAATTATGAGTATGAGAGTAAAGATTTGAAGTTGATATTTACCTGTATTAAATTTGTTTATGCTTTAGGCCTATCATTCTTTTCGATTTTTTTTAACTTTCTCAATAGTCTAATAAAAGAAATTAACAATAAATGATGTGCTTATATAGTTTTACTATCCATTCTAGATTGAACATTACATCTCATTTTATCAATCTAGATCTGACTAAATCTAAAAATTTTATTTTGTTCAAAAAAAAATATTTGTTAGATCACACTGAAAAAAAAGTTTTCTGCTCCGCACTACACGGAAAAAAAAAGATTCAACTGGTTTCCATGTTGGAGGGAACCTAGTTCCATCTATAGTGAAGAAATGTACAGGTGGTAACTACACAGAAAGAAAGAAAGTCTTGAGTCAAGCGTAAATTTTCTTAAATCAAGAAAATCTTAAGGAAGATTGACAATTTCTTGAATGAAGTTAAAATTTCTTGAACGAAGTTACATTTTTTGAAGCCAAGAAAATTTCTTCTTGCTCCAAAATAACTTCGGTCTTCCTTATAATTTTCTTGGTTCAAGAAATTTTTTTTTTTCTGTGTACTTCTATGTAGATTGTAGTGGGGACAATCTTCGTTAAACTGAGTCCCATCTGGGATTGAACTGAGTTCAACGAAGATTTTCCCCACTACAATCTACATAGAAGTAGTTACTATCTGTACATTTTTTCACTATAGTCGAACTAGGTTCCATCCGACATGGAAACCAGTTAAATCTTGTTTTTTGTGTGTAAACAGTATCGCAACTGTCAGTATTATATCCACACGTTGCTGTCTAGAGGACAGTGAAGTTAGGAAAACTGTATACTAACGGTAGCAATAGTTTCGTGAATGGCACCGAATAGATCGTGACGGTTAGTATCCAGACTGCGACTCGTAGCTGTACGGATTATAACCGTAACGATCCACTCGTTTCCATCTAGTTAATATACAGTAGATGCTGCCGAATAGAAAACTTTTTTTTCAGTGGCAGATCTGGTATAATCTGAAAAAATAAAATCGGATCTATCAACACACGCACTCTATACCGCAGTAATTTTATCACAGAATACTTTCAGATTACAGCGAATAAATAATTTTTCCGGGTCAGTAATGATTTCATTTTTTATTTGTATAAATTTTTTAAAGTCGACCTTTGTACAATAAAAGCCTACTTCTTGACAATCATGTCGTTTAAAAAGTATGAAATTTTTTTAATTTCAAAACAAGTTTTTGACTTGCCATTTTGAAAATTAATAATTTTAAAACTAAGGAAGTTATTTATTTCAGTCTAACTTTCAAAATGCGAGTTTTCATTAGTTCTCTACGTTTTGAGGTCCTAGGTAACCGTTTTGACTATCCCCAACATAACTTAAAAATTCTTCGACCAATCGACTGAAGAACTTGTAAATATTTTAATACTTGGAAAGCTGCATTGAATACTACCGGGAAAATTAAAATTGAACTACTCGTTTAAAAAATATTGATGTTTGAACATCAAAAAAAATATTGATATAATACAGATGGCCTGCAGGGTCAACCGCTTTTCAGATATTTATTCATTTATGAACTGACTTTACGAGCTACTTTTTACTATATATAGCATTCGAACCAACCAAAAAAATTAGAATGATGTCAAAAAATATTCATGGCGCAATAATTCTTACAATAAAGTAAAATATTGTAAATTTTTAGAATCAGCAAAAAATAACATTTCAAAGGCATCGACTAGAAAAATCATTTAAAAGTATTTCACGTTAACATCTGGAAGTCATAAATTTTGTAAATGTATTTTCAATCATTGAAAAGGAGAGATTTTTTTTATCATTGTACGTGTTTAAAATACGTTTGAAATGATGTTTTTGTGCAACGTATGATCATGGTATACCCCGTATCATGAGAGCAAAGAGCGTTTTTAAAAATACACTTAATATAGACAAAAGAATACAATTCTTCTTCACAACTTTTGATTTATAAAGTCAGACGTAACAAAGTTCCAAGAGAAGAAGAATTTCTTAAAATATGTTGCCAAGAAGAGTTGAACCTCGCTTGATATATTTAATAGCAGGGCGATTAAAGCTACATATTGTTCTCGGATAGCTGTGCTATATAAGTTTTCCCTGAAGTTTGTCAACTTCATTAAAATTTAAATTAAACACAATCCTATCTCATAATGTTACAATATTGAAATTTTAAACTTACATATGTTACAACTTACATGTTGTTTATGTTTATGAAGGATATTCACAAAGGCTGGAATAATTCCGTGTTGTAAAAATTTTATTAAACCAAGAAAAAATGTTTTAGTTAAAAAAAATTATTTTCCTTCTAAGACTATTCAGTGCTTTTGAAATTTTTATTAGTTCCAGTCAATCTTTTTCATTTTCCGGTATAGAAATGATAGATTATTAAAAATTCAAGATTTTATCGATTTTAGTTCAATTTTATGAAACCGAATTTTCATCAAATTTAGAAGTTTTTAAATATTTGTATCATGAGAATCGGAGCAAAGAGTTTATACCAAATTATATAGCACAGACAATCAGGACTGTAATCAGGACCTTAAAACTAGTTGTTTCTGTACTTTTCCTAGTCAATCGCGTACGAGTAATTACTCATTTTAAAAACCTGACACCACCATCCAAACTTATAGTTTTAAGAAATTTTAACGTATGCACGCTTTTTTCATAAGTCAAGTACAGGTGGTGTTGTCAGCTTGTTGTTAGTATATCTTTTCTACTTCTTGAACACGACATATTTTTCATAATTTAACAATTAATATTTAAAAAAACTATGTTGCAGCTATGAAGAAAACTGTTGTAACAAATGAAAAATTTTTGCTCATTGTTGGCTTAGTTTTTTATGACCATCTTAAGAAGGATTTCTTAGTTATCATCACATATATGACTAACTTTTCGGTATCGTGTATAGTACAATGTAAAAAATGCGTTTCAAAATCTGGAAATTTGAAATTCAATATCTCCGAAACTGTGTTATTAAAAAATTTCATTTAGTGCCGTTCGATGCAGAATAGTAGAAAAATGATCTGTGTAAACTTGAAAAAAAAAATCCTAAGAAAATGCATCTGATGGTACAACTCCTTAAGGCTTCAAAAACTTCGTATCTTTTTCTTAAAAAGTTGATTGACGGAAGTCGGCGTCATTTTCGTAACCTCTTTTATTCGATCGGTGATTATTCGAATGAGATTATGGCGGGTTTCTGCAGATGTATCAATTGTTTACTTTTCACAAAAACTATTGGAACTATCTAGTGTAAATAGTTGTACTTATATCAATAATAATTATTCTTATTAATTCCTAGTAAATAGTTCAAATATAATTTTTCAATCGTCATAAATATACCTTTCGTTGTGACGATTAAATTATAAATTTGAATAAATTAGGAAATTTGAACTTTATGTTCAATCACAAGAAAAAAACTAGACTTTTTTCTTCTCACTTTTTGATGCGACAAAATTACACAATGTAAGCTATATTTAGCTTCAAAAAAATCTTCTCCAACTATTAGAAAAATGGTCGGTGTGACATGAGTTTGTCACAGCGTAGTCATCCGAATATATCCACATCTATGTGCACAAAAAAAAGAAGGGTTCGAGAAAATAAATTTCTGAAAAATAATATTTTATATAATATCAAGGAGCAATATCTCAAGTATAAGATTACTTTTGTATCGCTATTATGTTGCAAGCTTCAAAGTAAATTATATTTTACAGTATAAATATCACGGAGAAAAATTTATCGATCTATTTTACAAAAAATTGTTAATTGAAAAAATATTTCCATATGCTAACATATATAATTTCTTAGCTTTTTTCTTGGAAAAATTTCCACTGTCACTAATTTAAAAAGTATTTATTATTAATTCAATTTAAAAAATTAGGGTTTTTATCACATTAGGATGCTTCGTTTGAGACGACTATTTTTTTTTCTTACTCCATTCTTGAAATATTATTGCAATCATATAAAGAAAAATTCTCACAAAAAACAGGCTCTTAATTTTAATTCCAAGTACTCGCAAATCTCAAAGTTGTAAGCAAATCTTCGTTCTTTGAAAGTGTCTATAGCTAATTTATGTTCTCTAAACCGTCTTACCGTTAAAAATTCTTGAGTCGATTTTTACTCAAATTTAATAGTTTCTTTCGTTTTTATCGTAAAGCACTGGTTTCACAACAAAATTGTAGAAAATTTTTTTGATAGAAAATTCATTTTCCTAAAATTCAAGCCACGTTAGTCATACCCGTAGAGTTCATTGTTTTCAAGATAAATTTGATTAAACATCTTAAAACTCAAAAAATTATAATGTTATTCGAGAATTTAGCAGATTTTAACTAAGCGATATTAATTCTTTTAAATTTTACCCAAAATTTTGTTGGAAATGTGTCAGAAATAATTCCCTCAAAATTTAAGCCATTAATATAAATCCTTAGTACTCTCCTGGAGAGTAAAAAGATTTCCTACTTAAAGCCTGAACCTGATTTTCGTGAAAAACGTTAAGCCTGATCGGACTAAGGTCCTCTTTTATGATTGAGACAATCCAGCCAGGCGTCAGAACTAGGTATGTATACCACTTTTTTTGAAGCAGCTTAAGTTGAAAAAGAACATATTTGAAATTTCAATCACCTATAGAAAAGCTTTCGAATATGATAAATAATGTCATAAGCTCGAAACGTAGCATCTAACTTTGAGCTAATCCAAAAATTTTATCCTGTCTCAAGTTAGATTTTTACTATTTTCTATTTGTATCAAGAGAATTGAGATATTTAATATAGATTAAAATGAGTTAAGAATCAGTCTCACTCAAATAAATGATGCTGAAACCATGTTCTCTACTAAATACGTCTAATGTGCTTGACAACCAGGAAGCGCATTCCACACTCAGAGTCTGAAACGGCCGATGAGAAACTTTTTGGCAGTAGAAATAAACGAATATTAAGAACAACAGAAGTTGGATAAACGGAATAAAAAAAAGCGCGATAAAAAAAAAAGAAACGGCTGGCTAGTATCTCAACCGATGGGTTCATTACTTTTGAGAAAACGAACATGTGATGACATCTAAAAGAATGACAAAAGTATATATATATATATATATATATATATATATATATATATATATATATATATATATATATATATATATATCGCGTAAGATTCCACTGGATATAATCCGAAATTGAATCCTGTAGAATTTGGATTATACTCAGCAGAATCTTGGATTATACCCAGTGATATCACCGCGATTTTTTTTAACAGCCCATTGCAAAGGGCCTTGTGACGGAGTCGCTGGGACAGTTAAAATAAAGTTAGTTAAGACAAATTTTCGATTCTCAACAATCGAAGACTACAATTTGATGAAAGAAAAATTAGAGAATCGTTTTATAAATGCGAAAACAATACCAGTAACACAAAAAATACATCAAATTTCGCCGTTAGAAGATTATATGGTGGAAGTTAGGTCATTTTCTTCTTCAGAAGAGTGCTTAAATTACAGTACAGTGAAGAAAAGAAAGCAGTCTTCAAATAAGAAGAAATAAAAAAAATAGATTTAATATTGAATATTAGGATCTAAGAAAAGTAAAATGTTTAATATAGATAAAGTGACTTGAACAGATACAAAAAAATAGTTTTTATTTATTTAAAGATATTAGGTTAGAACTACGAATTTATTTCAGAGTGCAGATCATCCTCCTTATTTCTTACTTTTTCAAAAGAACAAAAAAAATTCGGACCAGTAGATTTTGATAAATCTAAAAAAAAAAAAAAACTACAAATAAAATTTTTTTCGAATGTGGTTTTTTTGGAATAATTTTTAAACGGCTTTACTGATCTATTCCAAAAACTAATCAGCTCTTAACATTAACAAAACTCGTCTATTGGCTCCAAGAACGTCAAAATCGGTTCATTGATTCGAGAAAAATCGTTGACGAAAAATTTGAAAAAAAGTGTTTTTTTTACGCAACTCCGACGTTTCTTTTCGGATCGCTTTTAATGGTCTAAAATAATTATTAGAGCTTAAAAAATCACGTTAATCACCACCAAGAACGTGAAAATTGTTTGATTGGTTCGAAAGATACCGTGGATAAAAAATTTGGGAACAAGGGTTTTTTCCTATTACTCTGACATTTCTTTTCGGATTATTTTTTGTACTCAAAAAACTGGGTCGTATGCCATCAAGCAAGTCAAAGTCGAACAACGCGTTTTAAAAATTTTTTTTGAGCTTCTCGAGCGTTACGCTCGAAAATAAGCAGGAAGTTCCAGGAATGGCTTCCAGAATCAATCGTTTTCCAGATATTTTTTTTAATTTGTAACTTTTTTGGGTTGGGTAAAAAAATTTGAAATAATTTCTAAAAATGTCTTGGGGGAGGGGGGGGGTAAAAATTATACAGAACTCTCGGCGAAATCGAAGGAGGTCGAGTAAAAAATTTGTCAATTTGGCATGAAATAATCAATATGCAATAACTCTATATTCAATTTACGCGGTATATTATAAAAAGTTTTTAAATTTTAATTTCGTTTGAATTGACATAATTAAAGGAAAAGAAAGTTCGTGCGACTCTTTTTGATCAACAAACATCGTGTTTTGCGACGAAATGTGTTGACTATTTAAAGAATAATCACTTCGGATGACAAATAAAAGTAAAATAAATTTTTTTCCGTCATCATAAGGAAAAACATAATTTGTTAGCTTAGTAAAAGTGACAGCGACATTAATTTCTTTTTTAGTCGAAAAAAAATCATTGAACGAGAATGATATATTAATCATATATGAGAGTTCATTTTTAGTTCGCATTCAAATAAATAAATAGATTTAGTTACTTCACAGGTTGACTGATAGATTGGGGTGCACATATTGCTGGTAATTAAAGAATTTTAGTTTATTTTATTAAAAAAAATTTTAATAATTTCACCTCAGTGTTTAAATTAAATAAATACTGGTACTTAATTAACTGCATGGATTATAATTAACATCATGACAAGAGGTTGTACAACTTAAGTTTCTTGATGAAATCTCTAATAGAGAAGCAATAAAAAATCACAGATCATCAATGGCTCAATCATTTTTTGACTTTAAATTCCTAAATACCTGTGAATTAACTCATTCTATACGTGAAAGCATTTGGTCGACGTCAGTGCATTTTACATAACTGTTATTATATCAAATTTTTCATTATGTATAGCTTTAAACTTGATCAATATATGAAATAGTTTTTAATATCGATAAACAAAAATAAATAAAAAACAATATCTTACCTCATCATCAGAAGAAGGTTCTTCATAATCAGATTCTGTCTGTTTAAAAACAAAAATAGAGTCCGAAGAATTCAAAATTCGACTGTTACCAAATTGAGTCTGTTTATCAATCAACTGATCGGATAGGTCACTAGTTTTTATCATATTAATCAATTTATTCGATTCGCGAAACTTTGAAAAGCTTTAGGTCCTTTATGAAAAACTGAAGATAGCAGTTAAGTTTTATAACTGGTTATTACTTTTATGCTTCGTCAGGTTTATTGGTGTCTTCAAAAACTATCATCCAATTTGATTCGTAGTAATACTAACTGATCAGTCTTCTGTTGACACCTAAAATAATATTGAGAAATTAGTTTTTTAGAAACTTGAAAAAAAAAATAACAATTATTTTAAATATTGAAAAATCTTGGTTAAAAAATTCATGTCTAATTATCTCACGTAACATTACAAAAAAAAGTTACTGATTATAATAACTATAATTTTGATCGTATGTTTTTGGATAAATTCTATATAAATAGATTTATTGCATTAAACTGATGTAAGTAACAAATTTTGTCTTTCTCCACTTTTACGGCTTATGCCCTATAATTTTTTATATGGGTACTAATGTATGGTACCATAATGCGAAAGTAATATAAAGTAAAAGACCCAGTTATTGACACTGGCCTAATTGTTTGAAACTTGCAAATTTTTTCTAGTTAAAAAAATAAAATGTTCTCAAAAAACCAATCATCGTAAATTTTTTTAACTCAAAAATTATAATTATTAATTTATAGGTAGTTGTAAGATAGAGGGCGTTGAGCGGACGACGGGTATAAACTGTGACCTTTTTTAATTGATTTTATATTGATAAAAAAACGATTTAAATTGCAAGTAAACTAAAATTAGTGCATTATAATAAAATACACCAAGTGTGATATAAAGTTACACGAGCAAGTAAGATAACAACTGAGAGTGTGCGTGACAGGGTAGAGCAACGCCAAAAGAGGTTAGAAAAAGTGTAAACACAACTGACTCCATGGAGGCGGGTGCGACAGAGAACCCTGCCGAGCAGGATGAGGTAAAAAAAAGAGGGAGAGGCCGACCAAGGAAAAATACAGAGGAAATAAAAGACCCAAGTAACAATAAAAGTAAAAATATTGAAAGCATTGAAAAATTTTTATTTCTCAAGCCACTTGGGGGAGGATCAAAAGTCGTACACTCCCCAGTCAGATCCACGAGTTATAACGATATGAATAACGGTGGACAGGACACAGGAGAGTATGGAGAAGGAAGACGACAGCCAGGAGCCTGAAATAGACCACGGGGACAACAACACGAGCAAGGAGACGTTAGAAAATGCGCTGATGGCTGAGGTGGATGAGCAGATGGATAAAAGTATGCACGAGGCCCTGAAGATGTTTGACCCCCTGCTTGAGGAGGATGCAGAGGTAGGAATTCACCAAATGAGCAGTGATCTATTGGGACCAATTTCAGGATCATCAGGCCAAAGCGAATGGATCAGGGTAGAAAAGCTAATAGAAAAGCTCGAGATTCTAGTATGGGACACCTCGGACAAACAAGCAGAGGTAATTAAAAAACTAGAAGCAAAAGTACTGGAGGAAACAGAGAAACTGGACAGAGTCTCAGAAGAACTCAAAAATCTGAGAGAACAGTCTGCCCAACAGGCTCATACATGGAACATGGAGAAAGAGGCCCTGAAGGAACAGCTGAAACAAGAAAAGGTAAGAGCTGAGAAGCTCCAAGCGCAGCTGGAGGACAGGAGAACGGCTGTAGGAGTGGGAGGCAGTAACAAGCCTACCAAGAGAAGGAGGCCAACCAGATGGGACAAGGGACCGGAGATCATCGAGCGGACTGGGCCGTTGACCGAGCCAGTCATAGTGGACCCAAGAGTGGGGCCAGCAAACGGCCAAGCTAGTCCAGAAGGTGGTCGGAATGGCCAGGAACTCCTAAACAACAACGAAAATCGTCCGGTACCTTTGCCAAAAAGCCAGATGGAGTTTGAGAAAGCGGAAAGGCGAAGAAGAAGATGTAATATAGTGATGAACGGTATAAATACGTCGGGGGGAAGATTATACCAGCAAGTGGGTAATATATGCAAGAGAGTGCTGGGTTACCGTCCATTCTTCAAAAAATTAAGAATACTACCAGGAGGGGAAGTCCTAGCAGAAACAAATAACCTCAGGGAAAAACTAGGTATATTAAAAAGATTCAGCGGCCTAGAAGAAGCTGGGATTACAGCAAAAGATGACCTTACACTAGTGCAGCAAGAGATTCAAAACTGGCTGCAGATGAAGGCAACAGAAGCAGAATCAAATGGCCACAAGACATCAGTGAGGTATCAAAAAATCTGCATCGACGGAACGTGGAGAAAATGGCAAGAAGAGACAGCTGAGTTAATCCTTTGGGAATTTCCTGGGGAAAGAAGTAGCAGCGTCCCCGAAAACGACAGGAAAGGCCACCAAACAGCTCTAAACACCGTCAACGATCGACACACCAGCAGCAGCCACAACTTTCGCAACTTTCGTTCCACAGCCCCAATATTCCAGCAGAGAGCAAGAACTCTGGAAAATCGTGACGTGGAACGTCGCAGGAATTAAAAATGTCAAGAAAGCAAAGAATTTCCTGCGTAACTTCGACATCATTATAGCGCAGGAAACGTGGGTGGAAAGCAAAAATGAAAAAAGTGTTCTGAGTAGCTTGGACAAAGAATACCAGTGGACAGCAAAAGCCGCGATAAGAGTAAACAAGAAAGGGCGAGGTAAGGGAGGCTGCTTAATGGGGATCAAGAAAGTGCTGGCGAAAAAAGTAACAATCGAAGAGTGGGAATATGGCTTAGTAATGAGAGGACTGAAATCAGAAGAAGGTACTCCAACACGACTAATAGCAGGGTACAACAATGCCAAGTTCAAAGAGCTTGGTAAAGAACTACGTAAGCAAATAGAGGAAGGGCTACTGAATAATGAAGTAATAGTACTAGCAGGAGATTGGAACGCAAGGATCTCTGATGTGCAAAGTACAGAGAATGACAATGAAGAGATAGAACACAATAATTGGACAAGAAGATCGGAAGATGAAGTTCTAAACAATGAAGGTAGAAGATTCCTAGAAATTTGTGAGGAATTTGGCTTAATAATACTGAATGGAGCTATTAAAGGGGACAGAAAAGGAAAAGCCACTTACGTAGGAGGAGATAGTAACTCAGTGCTAGACCTGGTGGTGGCCAAAGAGGACCACAATCCAATGATAATAGAAGAACTCCAAGTGCTGACAAGAATAGAGTCCGATCATCTCCCAGTATCATTTAGACTCAGACTAAAAGGAAAAGAGAGCTACAGAGGTGGGAAAAGAAGTGACACGAGAGAAGAGAGAGTAACCCAAAATAAGACAAAACTTGTTTGGAAAAAAGAGTCAGCTGAGGAGTATGGTACCAGGCTAGAAGAAATTTGGAATAGCACTACAAGGGCAGAGCAGGGGTCTGAGAACGGTCTGGATCTCAACGATAGATGGTGCAGACTTAAACAGGCAATATTCACAACAGCGGAAGAGCTGAAACTAGTCAAGAAACTCAAAGGTGGAGATGCAGAGGACTGGTTTGATGGAAAATGCAAGGAGCTGCGGAAACAAGTGTGGAAAGCGTTGAAAGCCCACAGAATGGATAGAAAAAACAACCACAAAAGAAAAATTTGGTTGGAAAAGAGAAGAGAGTTAAAAAACCTGTATAAAAAATTAAAAGAAGAAAACATGGAAAAAAAGTGGAAGAAAGTCGAAAACAGCACCAGTATGTCTAGCTTCTGGGAAGGAATCAACCAGTTCCGGAGAAAAAACAAGATAATTAGAGGAGATATAAGTGATAAGCAATGGGTGACCCATTTTCAAACGCTGCTTGGAGGGGAAAGCGGTAATGAGAGGACTGGAACGAGTAGAGTGGGACCCACTAAAAACAATACTAGCAGTGAAGCTCCAGAGGAAGAAGTAACTAAAGGAGAGATGGAAGAGGAAATAACCTGGGAAGAGTTCACGAAGACCCTGAGCGGTTTAAAAAATGGAAAAGCGCCAGGAGAAGATGGTCTAAATGTAGAATTCCTGAAGGGCTTGCCAGGATACTGGAAAGAGGAGCTATACGAGATAATCAACCAAGCCTGGAGGAAAGGCGAATTGCCAGAGGGGTGGGACACGGCAAAAATCTTTCCTATCTACAAAGCGGGTGACGAGAATGAAACCAAGAACTACCGGGGCATAGCACTCTTAAATATCGGCTATAAACTGATAGCCAAGATTATGGCCACCAGACTAACGAAGTGGGCAGAGGACAACGGCCTCCTGAGAGAAAGCCAAGCGGGATTCAGAGGTGAGCGCGGCACTAGAGACCATATCTTCACACTAAACTCAATAATAGGGAAGAGTATTAAACAGCAAAAGGGTAAGCTTTATGCGGCATTCGTGGACTTCAGAGCAGCCTTCGACTTAGTGGACAGAAATAGTCTACTGGAAAAACTGCAGAAACTGGGTGTAAAAGGCAGGATGTTCAGCCTGATAAGCAAAATTTATGAAAAATCTGTCAATAAAGTGATGACGGAAGACGGGACAACAGAACCTTTTGACTCATACATGGGAGTAAGACAAGGTTGCCCATTAAGCCCGATACTCTTCTGTCTGTACATTGACGACCTGGACGATGATCTGGAAAAGAAAAACGAAGGTGGTGTAGTGATGGGAAGAGTCAAAATCTTCACACTGAAATTTGCGGATGACATAGTGCTATTAGCCGATGCGGCAGAAGGGCTGACGAACATGCTGAAGACGCTACAGAGGTTCTCTAAGAAGAAAAAACTAGAGGTAAACGTCAAGAAGACAAAAATAATGATCTTCAGGAAGGGAGGTGGTCTCGGCAACATAAACAAGTGGATGTATGAGGGACAGGAATTAGAAATAGTCAACGAATTTAAGTACCTGGGTTTCTGGTTCAACACTAGAGGCGCATATGGGAATCACATGACGAAGCTGACTGCAAAAGCGCAGAAAGCAATAAATGTAGCCTGGGGAGTTATGAAAAGAGCGAAAGTAAACAGTCTAAGTAGAAGATTCTATCTACTTGACACGCTGGCAAAGTCAGGATGCATCTATGGCGTAGAGTCTGGGGTTGGGTGAAGCAAAAGAAGATGGAGCAACTAAGAGGACGTTATGCAAAAATGATCATGGGTCTAAACAGTAACACCCCGGACTACATCTGGAAAACGGAGGCAAACAGGATAGGAATGGAGTTAGAAGCGAGAAGAAGAGCCTACAAATACATTGTGGAGGTATCTGGAATGAAAGATGACAGGTGGCCGAAAGTTTGTCTTCGGGAAGAAGTAAGACTTATCTTGAATAAAAACCCCACAAAATTCGGAAATGGGATGGTCAAAGCGCTACAAGAGACCGAGGAGTTGACGACACTACTAAAGAATATGATGGAAAATAAAAACCTGGAGTGGATAGAGACCAAACTAAGCGAGAACTTAAGAGACCTAGAAACAAATATAAGAACAGAAATAAGAGCCAAGGTCGAGCAATCAAGGTACTGGGACAAATATGAAGAAATAACAAGGGAAGAAAATTTTAACAGCTACTGGGAGCAAAAACAATGGAAGGGCTGGGAAAAAGAGCAATGGGCAAGATTGAGAAGCGGTAACCTAGGCAGAGTGGGAAATAAAGGCTACAGTGACACCAGCTGCAGGTTGTGCGGAAAAGCAGAGGAGACACTTGATCACCTGTGGATGTGCGACAAGGCAAAAAGTGCAATAAAGAAAGAATGGGTAAAGGATATAGAAAACTGGAGAAGTGGAAAAGAAGGTACTGAGCTGGAAAGACTCATCATTAATACTCTCCAGGGTGAGCTGAATACAAAAATATGTAGATATGCAAGGGAGTTCGAGAAGCTAGTCAGGAAGACGCGAGAATCCTCACAAGCAGGGGAAAATAACAGAAGCTAGTGAGCAAAGAAGGTGGTGATACTAAACAAGCAATCATTTAGGCTCCTTTTCATGGAGAGTAGTAATAGGCACCAAAGATGTAGCTTAGGTAATCGAGAGGCGCAGGCCAGAAACCTGAGAAAAGAAAGCAAGAAAAACCAAGGAGCATATTTTTATTTAACTTATTTAACTTATTTTTAATTCATAATTAAGATTAATACCTGTAAAACAGAAAGGGATGTAAAAGGCCATTTAGGCCATACATTATATGAATAAACTACTACTACTAATTATTAATTTATAAAAGTTGATTTGTTTTTCTTTAATTAAAATAAAATTGCTAGTGTCAATAACTGGGTCTTTTAACTTATAATAGAAAAAATTTTTATATTTTCGGATTTCTCAGTCAAAAAATAAATACTTGTTTTCCTTTGTCAAGTGTCAAAAAAATTGTAAAACTGAATGGAACATTGTCATTCTTATCAATTTTTCATATATATATATATATATATATATATATTACGATCCACGATTTAAAATTTTTTCACGTAACTATTAATGACATTAAAGTTAGCAGCCACTTGATAATTTTTTAATTTTATTTAACAAATAAATCTTTCCTGGAAAAAAATTTTTAAAAAATTGCATTTATAATTTTAAAAAATTTTTAAATGTCAATTTTTTTTCTCATTTATTTTTGCCATAATTTATTTGTTAAAAAATTCTAAAAATTAATAAATAGCTGTTAAATTAATTCTAATAACTATTAAACTTGAAAAATTTAGACTTCTATCAATCAAGTTACGCTTGGAACAACATCTACTTGAATATTTTAGCAACCACTTGAAAAAATTAAATTTGCATTCGATTATTTATACCTCTGAAAACAAGTTAAAACAAAATAGTTTTGAAATGGGATAAAAAGAAAAAGAATTATTACTAAAATTAAATATGATTGTCGCTATTAAATTCAGTATACCTTTAAATTTTCTGTGTAATTGTCGAACTCCGGCTTACAACTCAAAGTACACGTGTTTCCAGAAATAACAAATCAAGTTTTCAGGTTATAAACAAAAATTTATTATTCTGTATGAAATGGTTTAAATTTTGATGAATTATGAAATTCAACAATATTGTCATTAATATATTTTTTATCGATTGATATTTTTATATTAAATTGTCTTTATCATCATATTAAATCCGAAAAAACACACTGCACTCAGGCAACTTAAAAATGATAAATATACATATATATATATATAGATATATCTAGTTGTTTAGTCAAAGGCTCTTCCCACTTAAATTTCTCCCACCAGCCGGCTATTTAAGATAGTGTAGCAAGTAATTTTATCATAGGAAAAATATTATGATGGTGAAAAATGTTTTTTTGCAGATTCAAATATATATCTATAAATATACAAACTGGTAAAATACATTCGCCGGGATTGCAAGTTGTAATTTTAACTAATAATCTTTTTATCTTTATACTTTGACGAACAATACTCAAGTTAGGGGACGCTTTTAATTTTTTGATTTTTTTTTCATTTATTCAATTATAACAAAAAAATATTTTAAAAAAATTGCATTTGTAATTTTTAAAATTTTATAAATGTGAAATTTTTTCTTTTAATTTTTTTAAAAATAATTTTTCAATAAAATAAAATATTAAAATTTTTAAATGTCGGCTAACTTAATTTTCATCTTTACTGAAGCAAATTTCAGTAAAAAATTAGTACTCGTTTTTAGGTAGATTTCTTTAGAAATTATAATTAGATTTTTTTAGAAATTGAAATTATAATTTTAAGAAAATTTTATCATAATATGTTTCATTTCATCGAGTTATGTCGAAAAATGGCATTGGCTCAAAAGTTTATATATGTATTTCTGTATATAATGCGCCATGTCAGCAGGATTGCGCCCACAGTTCTCAACCGATCTCTATGAAATTGTGTGGGCTCATTCTGTGGATCAATAATAAGATCAAGTTCGAAGATGAGCAAAATCGGCCAGTTAGTTTGAGAGTTGTGGGTGTTCGAAAATTTTTTTCATTTCTAAAAAATTTTGAATTTCGTATAATTGATGGAAATAATTTGCCAGATGTAAAAAATAGATGGAATCTATTAAATTTATTTTAAATTTTATTTAATTACCTTCAATTTGAGCTATTATTCGTCTAGTTTTGATGATTTTTTTAATTAATTTCGTAATTTTGAAAATTTGAAAAAATTTTTCAATTAACGTATTTCGGCGCTTTATCATTAAATAATTTTTAAATCGTGAGTTAGCTTAAATCTATTAAATTTATTTAAAAGTTCACATGATTATCTTCAATTATATAATAAAAAATAAATTTTACATTATTGCCTTGTTTTTTTTTTTTTTTTTCAATATTCAAACAGAAAATCTACCTATTCATATCGGGTATGGCCGAATTGCGCTTTTTTAAATAAATATTACTGCAAAGAAGTGAATTAAATAATCATCAATAGAAATAATTAAAAATTTTTTAAAAATATTAATATATCATCGTTAACTAAATGATATCATTTTTTACAAATTATATTTTCTCCAGTGTTTAACTGCAGTAATATTATCACACACTTTTTAAAAGATACTAAAACTGATCGAGAAACAGACATTTTTAATAAATTGATTTAATAAAAAAAGTATCAAGAGAAAATTTCTGAAAAGTCATAAACATTCAATTTTTTTTGTTCATCTTTTAAAAAAAATATTGATATAATTAGATAAATCGTAAGGTGATCTATTAATATATTAAGCTTAACACTTTGAAAATGAAAGTTCATCATTTTATGTTTATTACTAATGAGATTTTTTTAAAAATAACTTTTAAAAAACTTATTTATTGTAGATAAAAAAACACATACTGACAAAATTACAAAATTAGTTTTTAACATCAAGTCGTTATTGTTCAAAATATCAAATACCACTTAATTATTATAAAAAAATAATGTATTTATTTATTGGATGATTTTAATAAATCATAATTCCATTGGATTATCATTATTCGGTATTATAACGGTCATCGTTCGAGGTTTTAATAACACATCTCCTTGGATATTATTTTCGAAAGTACAACCTTTCAAGGATATTTCTGTAACATCCACTAAGAGATTTACACTGCCACTTTTCCCTTCCGCGCTGGTAAGATATTTTTGGGTTTCTAAGCGAATGCCGTACTCCATAAAGCCTGATAAACAGCAATTTGTGAGGCGTACTCGCGATTCATCTTGGAGCTAAAATTAGATTTAATTAATCAATAAATAAAATAAATTAAAGTATAAACTTGAAAAACTTGAAAACCATACTTGAATGCCTTCCGTGCATCTTTCAAATTTACAATCTTTCAAAGTAACTTCTCCAGCAGCATGAACAACAACTGCAGTTCCAAGATTCACAAAAATTGTATTTTCAGCAATCAATTTACTGTTAGGTAATACAACAATTCCTAGCTTCATAACGCTATGATTCGATGCAAATATTTTACAATCTCTTAACTTAATGATGCCTTTCCTTGCTAAAATTCCCACTAGAAGCTCACCAAGATCAACAGTAACATTATCTAAGACCACCTTAAAATTATAATGTATTTATAATCGTTGAATTATTATTACTTGAAAGTGAATCCCAAATCAAAACAGTAATATATACCTCTTCTCCAGAAAAATCAAATAAAGATGAACGACAGACATTTTCCTTAGCATGAATAATTGTATTTATACCAGTGCCAATACTTTTAATAGTACCTCCATACTCTAAGCCACCAGCTCCTGAAATATAATGTTCTCCCTCTGCTACAAATACTTTATCATTTGTCTCAGAAGCATCTAACGCTTCTTGTAAATCTGCTGTAATTCTGAAAAATGATGATAAACAATTTAATCCATTATTTATAAAATAATCTTAATTGAATAAAAAATAAAACATTATTCTAACTTGATAAATGTATCTTTTGTCACAAATTTTTCAACTTTTTTTAAGCTTATAATTGTATCCTCCAACGATCCTCCTTGCCAAATGACAAAAGCTTCCGGTTTTCTATCTGGACTTTCTTTGATTTTTACTTGTCGGTTTGGTGTGTTAGAATTAGGATTCCGTTGTAGTACATCTCTCATTGCTGGATTTTCAAGTACGTTAACTTCTGCTTTAATTTGTTGCATTCTCAAGTGGAGCTTCATAAGTTGACAAGTTTTTCCTTCATCTACTAAAAACTTGGTGTCTTCTGTTTCTTCATCATCATCAGAAATGTCGGCTTCTAATCTAGATATTTTATCAGAAATATCTTTAGCCTCTTTTATTAAAGTCCTTATAATATCAGCAGTTTCTTTATTTACATTGTTCCGTTTAATGTCAAAAAATAATCTTAACCGTGTTTCTAAATGAAGTAATACCCAATCAAAGTTTTCATCATCATCAACATCCCAAGGCATCCACAAATGGTTATAAAAAAATCTCAATTGTTCAATGCATTCTGCAGTACCGATGACATCTAATGTACTGTTGTTTTGATTTTTTGTTGGATATAATTCAATCAAAGGTACTTGATATTTTTCTGGCAAATGTATCTCATCTTGTACCGCGATTATTTTTACAAAAACAGTTAATTCAGAACAATCAATGTGTTCTGCTGATACGACAACAACAGTTGGATAATGAATTTGTAAATCTTGACAAGTTAATCGAGGAATTTTCCACAACGCTTGCCAGCCAACTGGTTCAATCACCAACTCAATATGGTACGACCATTCTGATTTTATTCTAGATGCTGGAACAATTGTTTCACGGCCTGATAATATTTCGGTAAATTCATTAATACGTTCTTGAAAACTTTTGTCAAAAGTGTAAACTTCCATTATTTATTCCTAGAAAATAAATTAACAAGCATGTACGTATATTTACCAATAATCTACCAAGTGGCACAAAAAATTTTTTGGTAAAATCTTGTAAAAATTCCATTATAAGTAATTTTTTACTTAAATAAAATTGCTGAATAAAATCTATGAAAATTAACTTAGCAGATAGTTGATAATTTTAAGAATTTTTTTAACAAATAAATTATGGCAAAAAAAAATTGACATTTAGAAATTTTAACAAACTATAAATGCAATTTTTTTTAAATAATTTTTGGGAACAAATTTATTTGTTAAAAAAAATTAAAAAATTGTAAAATGACAGCTAGCTTTAATGTCGTATAAAATTTACCCAAAAATAAAGACTTTTTTGTGCCGCCTGGGTTAATAACAGACTTATTACGTTTCTGGTGAGTATTTGTTAATGTATTATTAATATTTTTTTTTATACTTACAAGTTCAATTAGCAAACCAATCCAATCGACTGATAACTGATAATCGATAATTTTGGTCTACTTACTCACTAATGATAAAATAAGTTATTATTTGCTTATTTGATAATTAATGTTAACTAATGTTATTTAATAAATGTTAAGAGTGAATCTTTCAAAAATGTTCAGTTGAAAATAGAAATACGTTACAACTCATCAGCTGATTCAGATGGCAGTTCGACAGATAAAGATGATTTGAATTTATGAATCCCAACAGTAGCCCAAGCGGCACAAAATTTTTTTTGGTAATGTTTTGTTTAATTTAAGTTGACAATTATAAATTTCTAACTTCTTGTTAAATAAAATCTCCCGAAAAGTAATGAGGCTGAAGTTAGCAGACACGACAATTTTTTGATTTTTCTTGAAAAATTAACTAGGCATAGAAAATTATTTATAAAAATGTCATTTATAATTTTTCAGAGCTTCTAAAGATGAAATTTTTAAATTAAATTTTCTTGTTATAATTTGTTTATTAAAAAAATTCTAAAAATTATCAGATGTCTCTCAACTTCAGTGTCATGAAAAGTAAACATTTTATTTTGTAACGCTTGGGGGGTTATGTCAAGTTCTATGGCACACTCTGTGGATTCGTTAAATTAAAAAGTTAAGACTAATGTGATTTATAGATATTAGGCATCATTGGTTTTTTAAGGAATCTTACACGAAAATTTTTAAGAAATAAGTACGTACATACTTCATTTAAACAAAAAAAATTTTTTTTTTAATTTTTATTCTAGACAAAAATTAGAAGAAAAATCAAAAAATTTTAATGTTTTCGAAATAAATGGAAAAACTAAAGAAAACAATAATGTACATACAATTTTTTGATAAATACACAAGTACTTTTTCGTTTTTTACTGAAAAAAATTTTTTTTTAATTCATATTCGTAGCTAAAAATTAAAAAAAATTTTTGGATGCCAATATTTTTGAAAATATCTAAATTTGAAAAAATCCAAAAAATGTACATGTGTTTCTTATAAAAATAAACAAGTACTTTTTTTTTTAATTCAAAAAATTTTTTTTTTCAAACTCATAATCGTATCCAAAAATTAAAAAAAATTTTTGGATGCGGAGACATTAAATTTAGCTGTCACTTCACAATTGTTTTAATTTTTTTTAACAACAAATAAATTATAAAAAAAAAAATCACTAAAAAAATGGACTTGTAGAAATTTTAACAAACTATAAATGCAATTTTTTTAAATTAATTTTTTAGAAAAAATTTTTTTGTTAAAGAAAATTAAAAAATTGTCAAGTGACCGCTAACTTTAATGCCATGAATGCGGATATCTTTGAAAATATTCAAATTTAAAAAAAAATCAAAAAATGTACATGTGTATTTTTATAAAAACTAGATGTAAAATTTTTGACTTAAAAAAAAAAATTATTTTGTAAGGGGTTATTCTGAACCAAAGCTGCCAGCATAAAAATACCAATTTGAAACAATCTACATATAAATAATTGAAAACAAATCAAAATAACGAGTTTTTGAGAAATTTGGATGATTCAGAACTTTTAGAGAGCTTTCCAAAAATTATTTTTGGTCATAAAAAGTTTTTGAAAAATTTTTGTAATTTAAAAAATTTTTTACATATAGATATTTTCGCGCCAAACAATCTCATATGCGTCCATTAGCTGTAACTCGAGATATCCTGTGCTTACTCGAGATATCCTTAACTAAAAATCGTCTATGTGCTAACTTCAGGGTCATACGTGCCCAATGGCCGGTGACATATTTGTCTTTAAATCAATTTTATAAGTTGTTAGAGAAATTATAATTTAATTCTACTAAAACTAAATGCATTAACAAAGTACACATTATTGATGAAGTTAGTATAATGCAATAGATTTCTACGAAATTAACTAAAAAATATGCAAGATATTGCTAAATTAATCAGTTAGTTTTTGCAACATTTTTTTCAACTAATCCTAACAAAATTAATAAATAATGATAATTTTCTATGAGATCAATATCTCTCGTTCCAGACGACCGCTCAATATGAGATTAGCAGTATTCAACATAACTTTTATCGTGTAACAATGATTAAATTGAAAAAATCTAACATCTGAGAAATTTTAAACTCATTAGAAAAAATTAAATTTTTAAAAATTTTGCGCCAACGCAATTCTCGAATGAATCGATCTATTTCAACAGACTCCATGGTATTTGACGCTTTTTTTTTTTAAAACAAAAAGCGATCAGCTTGTTAAAATCGGCTAATTGAAAAACTTAAAAGTAATTTTAACTAATTACTAATAAGTAATACCAGTAAATTTTTTAGAACAAATTTTTGAATAAATAGAACAAGTTTAATTTTTCGCTATGAAAATATTATTCGATAAATGACGTTTTGAAATAAATTTCACTCAAAATGTGTTTCTTTTTTTTCTGTAAATATTTATCACATATCAACAATTTTTTTTTTTTAATTTCCATTTGTATTCATTTTTATTTTTTTCTCTATTTTGGTTTTTCATTACTAGATATTATATTATCTACAATAGAAATTTTCAAGTGAAGCTTCTCACAACCGTGGCTAATCAGCTGGTGATTTAGCTCTATGTAGAAACATTTTTAAAACATCCTTTATAAATTCGATGTTGTAAGATTTTTTATTTTTCGGTCTTAAATTTGTATCAAGTAGCTCATGAAAATCAAGTTAGCCGACATTTCAAAATTTTTAGAAATTTTTTATTGAAAAAATTTAAATTAAATAATTAAAAAAACAATTTCACTTGTAAAAAACTTGAAAAACTATAAGTGTCATTTTTTAGAAATATCTTTTTAGTTGTAATTTAATTAACAAAAAAAATCAAAAATTTTCAGACGTCTGCTAACTTCAATGTCATGGTCTTATATGAATGATAGTTACTAAGGGATGATAATAATAACAATACATAAACACCCTCCGAGTGTATGACACGCCTAACCAACTTCAACGTATACAAACCAACGTACAACGTACACAAGGCTTATGGGCATAATTAATTAATATTATTATTATTATTATTAAAAACATTTAATTTTCAACAGTATTTTTATTCTTAAATGAAGAATGAAATATCGTCGAAAAAAATTTCATTGAGTGTATAAAAATTACTTTTATTTTTTAAATCTTGGCAGAAAAAAAATTTAAGAAAATATTCAATGCATTTGCTAATTTTAAAATTAGTACGACAAACAAATAAGTAGTTGACGATAAATAATTAACTAAATTTATAATTGTAAACATCTGAAACTTAGGTCAAATTCATCAATTTTGAGTTTCACTATTTTAATGATAAAACCAACAAAACAACTATAACACAATATTGATTTATTTATTATTCAACAGTGAGCGTTGATATGGAGCAAGAATATAATTTTGACAGCAATAATTGTAATAGTTCATTCAATGAAGTCATTGGACACATAGAAGATATTTTAATTGGTAAATGTTCTATTTCTTAATAGTATATTATTGTTTTTGTTCATTTTATTTTATAATGAAATAATTGATGTGCACCAGAAACTGATTTTCAAAAAACTCAACAATGTATCTTGGAAAAATATTGGCGAGAATTTGATTCGGGAGAAGAAAATAAATTGATTTACATGATTATATTTGAAGAATATGTAAGTATGAAAAATGTTTTTTTCAGCCAAGAAAAGAATCACTCACTTGTTATATATGTATACATATTTTTTTTTTTTAGCATAAAACGATAGAAAATTACATAGAAACTAATTTGAAAAAAATAATACCGAAATTTTCAATGGAAATGTTATATAAACAACTGAGGTAAATTAAAGTAAAATTATAATATTAGAAAAATGTAAAATTTATAATTTGTATATGTTTGAATTAGTGATAACAGTTCAAAATTAGAAGGTGAAGTTTTCGACATTCTTTACGCCTTAACAGACTTTTTAGCATTTAAAGAGATGATTTTGGATTATAAAGCTGTAAGTAAAATAAATGGTATAATCAAATTACAATTAGTAACAAAATTATAGTAAAAATATGATATCTTTCTATTTAGGTAAAAGAAGGAAAGGTTCAAGATCTAAGTACTGGTATTACAATTACTCCTTTAAAGCTTAACAATCCAAGTAATTTAAAGAGCTAGCTTAGAATAGGTACGAATTATTCACAATTCACTCAAGTGTACTTACTTAATATATATGAATAATAATAGATGTATTTGTATATACTCACATGGAATAAAAAAAATTAAATGTATCAAGGTTAAATTTTATTTATTTAAATTCATAATTAGAAAAAAATTATACCAAATGAGAAATAAACAATTAATTTTTTTTTAATTTCAATGCATCAGTATTTCCATCTGGACCAATTTGCTATTGGTTTCATTAGGCATTCGGTAAGGTAAAGTACCAGCGAAACTTGTTAATGCTTGTGCCTGCTCTCGTAAATCTCGAAACTGTTGTTCTCTAGTGGCTTCATCACCCGGTTTAGCAAATCGTAATTTTTGATACTGCCGATAAAGAATTGTCATAGTAGCTAAAAGAACATCTGACAATGTCCCTGAAACTTCAGGTGACACTCTTCTTAAAGCAGTAACTCTTTCATCAACTTCTTGAACATGAAGAGGTAATAATTTTGAATCGGAAATTGTTCGTAAAGCAGTTTGATACTGTTCATTGTGATACTGGTCGAAAAATGTCATTAAATCACGTAATGTGTAAAAAGCAGCAACTAACTCAGCAGATACCTGAATTGCAATTCCTTGATAACGTGAGCTAATTACATTAGCAATTGTTTGTAAACGAGATCTCAATGACCCAGCAGTATTTTTTTGACTTACTACTTGTGCTAATAACATACACATTAAGTTAAGTACTTTTTCATGATTACCAGCTAGATCGTACATAGTTACAGCTTCTTCTAACAATCCTTTTTTGTAAAGAGTTTCAGCGCAAATATTAATAACTTTATCAACGTTGATTTGGAATTGATCCAAAATACCGGGAAGTCTTCGGTCATTATCAATTTTACCAACTAACAATGAACGATTTTCCGGTGGTGAGTTGATGACCATTTCAGCAGCAGAGGCAGCAAACATATTTTGTCCGTTAGGATCTTTCATACATCTCAGTAAGAATAAGTAATGAAGACTCTCTTTTGGATCAGAACATTCAAAACGTTTAATGTACAATAAAATAAGCCTAGCAAAATTTAGTCTTTTTGCTGGTGGTTTATCGGCAGGATCAACTGTTATTAAAGGTGCTAGAACACTTTGACTAAGCGCTAATAAATTGTGTTCATTCATTGCTGCTGCTAGATGAACAGCATGAGGTAAGTGTCGGGCGTTGGCACCTCTTGCGAGAAATTCAATAGCTGCTTCAAATTGTCCAGTTAAAAATAACATAGAAAAATACAAAAATGGTTGTTCATGAGCATGATAATATGATTCTCCGTATTCTTCCAAAATAGTTGTTTGTAAATTCTCAAGAGTTAATTTATTTTCTGTATCTGATTGAGATCTTACTTGACATAATTTAAGCCATAAATAATCATCAGCAGTAGACATTACTTCAGAATGTAAGTCATCTGGATCGCAAGGTACGAGAGTACAGTAAGCAGCTCTCTTATACGGATCTGTAGATGATCTTACGTGCTTACGATAGTGAAGCTTGATAACAGACTCACTTCGAGAACTGGGTCGTCGCTGTGGATTCTCAAGAGCTTCTTCCAGTGCTTGTTTGAATTCTTGAAATGATGAACCACGATTTGCGGAACGACGAGAATTGTCTACAGACTCATCTAATGATTGTCTGTATTCATGTGATGTTAATCCGTATTGATTAAGACATTGTAAAGCAGCTTTTAAATCTCCTGCTCTCATGCAATAATAAACAAGAGGCCAAAGTGGTCTGTCATTAACTACAGCATCTTCTAAATCACGTAAGTTTTGTACCTTAATTCCAACAAAACTTGCTACTAATGGTACAGTACCGGGAATCCCACCGCGCTTTGCTTGGGCCAAATTTTCATTAACCAATGAATTCATAAATTCACGGTAACGGTTTTCCAAATATTTTCGAGCTTGTTCAACTATTTTTTCTTCTATTTCTAAACTGCTACGTGATTTTACTTGATCTCCTCTAGTCGTTGGTGGAATATTCACCATGCACGCGACCATGTTCCACATGTCCAAAACTTTTTTGTCGTCAAATGATTCTGCAGCTTTTGAAAATGCGTTAAAAAGACTTGGTCTAGTAATACTTCTTAGTACATAGTCGTTGTATGATTTCAATTCTTTGACATAAGCCATTTCAATATTAGACAGTCCAGTCACCATAGAACCAGCCAATTTTGTTCTTTGAGGCGTACCTCTCAAATCAACAAGTTCACCAGAAGGAGCAGTCATTGCATTTATAATCTCAAATCTCATCTGTTTCCATTCTCCAAGCATATGCTCCATTTGCTGAATTCTATTAAGCTCAAATGTCTATTAAAATAAAAATTAATTGTTATTTATAAAAACATAAATATTCAAAATTGTTTCGATAGCAATACTTACGTCTTTGTGAACTTGTTCAATAATTGAAAGAATAGCATTTTCTTTTTCATTTCTCAAGTAACTGACAATATCAGTATCTGCGATCGGATCTAACGGTTCAAACGTACGTCTTGCACTGAGTGAATTTAATTTCTGAGAAATTTGTGGCAAATCAATACCACGTGAACCTAACAAAAGGTGTCTGTAAATGGAAAAATTTAATTTTAATCAAATTAATCTTAACAACTGAATTATTACAACTATTATGAGACATAATAAGTAAATAACAACTTACGCTTGCACTTGAGTGTCTTGAGTGCCGGTTTGTGTTACACGAGACCAAAGTTCATTGGAAGCTTCTAAAATTTGGCGAAGATTTCGTTCAACTTGCAACTCAGTAATGCTTTCAACAGTTGCAGACAACTGTTCAGCTGATCTTAATAATTCATTAAAATCTGAATCACTCATTATGATAAATATCTGTAATCAAATTTTAAATTATAGTATGATATTGAATTGATCAATTTATTTAAAGAATATATAACCTATACATTTATGTTTTTAATGTTTTTACCGCGCTTCTTGATTGACTTATAACCATCAACTTTGTAAATTATTTATGTGCTATACTATACACATCTACAAGTCACAAATCACATTGATTATACATACTTGGAATACAGAATTAACAATTATGGGTGCATTCTATTCAAGCGACATCAGTAGTGATTTCAAATAAGTAATCTTTTGGTTATTAACTGGCAATTGGTAAATTGTGCAGTTAATTAACCAGTAAAATAAAGTGGACAAAAGGCCCTACAAAAGTAAAGCGATTAAATCATTAATCTCCTAATTTTTTAGCACTGAGTTGACTGCCGACAGTTTCTCATAATAATCCACTCTTATAATTTATCAACTCATATAATTTAGATGAAAAATCAACTCTTATAATTTAGATGAAAAATATGAAAATAATATCATGTAAGCAAACTATTTGTAACGTGATTGGTCGAATATATCATAAGTATGAAAATGTATGCAAGCCCTAAACTCAGGCGCACGCTTGCGCGCACAAATTTGAATTCTAGTAATATTTATAATAGGAAGGGGAATGAAATAAGATTAGCATGAAAATTATGGAAGGTAGAGGTATATATCCTACCCTCCATAATGAGAATATAATATATACTTATTTTTCTCTACTTTTTCTAGCTGAAACATAACGACCTCTACATTGAAATACTTAGGAGTTCTAAGTTAGAACCTCACCAATTCACGCAAACGCATCGAGTGTATCTTTATGATGTTAATTTTTTTCAAGGTAGCGTTTATTTTAAATTCTGTCGTGATAACATTTGAAGCTAAAATCTCATATTAAGCATTTATATTCCAAATAAATTTAGTAAATTCCTTTCTACTATTTCAGAAAAATTCAACTCACTAAAAAAACTTTTTAAAATGAAAAATTATTGTTTTATTTGATTTTTTAATATTGAGTTTTTAATGACATTAAAGTTAGCTGTCACTTGACAATTTTTTAATTTTTTTTAACAAATAAATTTGTTCCAAAAAATTATTCAAAAAAAATTGCATTTATAGTTTCTTAAAATTTCTAAATGTCAATTTTTTTTACTATAAATTATTTGTTACAAAAATTCTTAAAATTATCAACTATCTGCTAAGTTAATTTTCATGAGTTTTTATCAAATTTTTTACTAAATTATTTCCTGAAAAGTTTAAATCAAAACTTGACATGCTCATAATGTAACAGATCGATGTCGAGAGACATTTTAAAATAATGCCTGCTTTGTTTTCTAACAAGTCTAAATTTTAAAATAAAGTAAGAATGAAATTAGAAATAAAAAAAAATTTACATTAGAAAACGGAAAAAGAACTGAAGACAGAAACTTAGTTTGCATTTAAATACTTTTTTATTAAAATGTAATATAGTTTAAAATTTATTTGTCTCTTGATGCTTTTTAAAATTTTGCCGACCCTTAAACTTTTTATTACCAGCTAACTTTCCTTGTTTTCGCAGAGAATGTAACAATTGATTCTTTTTAATTATTTCAGATTTCTTGCCCGCATTTTTGGAACCACTTTGAGTATATTGAACATTTATTCTTCGGCCATTCAACTGAGAGTGATGTAGTGATAATCCTTTCTGTAATAAATAAACAGTTTATGAGTTTTACAGTGATAATTTTATATACTCAAATTCAATAAATTTTTGTTTGATTTAGTTTGTTACCTCATAATCGATACTATTGCTGAATTCAACATAAGCGAATCCTCGAGGTTCATTTGTTTTTTTAACAGTTGGAATTCTCACACTTACTACTTGACTAACTTCTTTAAGAAAATGATTTTTAATTTCTTCAATAGTTGCTCTGAAACATTAAAAATGTAAAAGTTATTCATCAAACTATTTTGAAGTATTAGTTATAAAAAAAAAAGTATAACTATGCTTACCCATAAGGGATGTTACCGACAAAAAGAACATGTCGCGTTTTTTTTGGTTGTTGTTCTTTTCCAATCTCTTTTTTTGATTGGTTAATACGATTTGTTTTATTTTCTTCTGTTTCTTCTTTGTTAGATAATGTTTTGATGTTATTGGCATTTTCTTTTTTAATTTTGTTTGATGACACGTCATTTTTATTTTTTTTATTTAAGTTTTTTTCATTTTGAGTTTTCTTCGCGGGTTGTTGAACAGAATCTTCTTGTTCGACACTTTTCTCTATGTCATCAACAGAAACATCAGAGCCACATGCTTCTTCTGTAATTTCTTCTTCAACTTGTTTCTTCGGTAACTCTGTTTCGGAAATATTTTCTTGTATGCTAAATTTTTTTTTTAATTTAGCTAAATTTTTACGGGCATTTTTTGTAAGATTGTCTTTGCTAGAAAGAATTTCAATTTTTTTTTTCAGTTCTTCCACACTGTAATTTCTTTTTTTTGGCTCACTTTCTTCTACTACATTTTCAGTTTCCGATGAAACATGATCTGATTCATTAGTTGTATCATCCAATTTAATTTTTTTCGCAGTAGTCTGATCCACATTATCTTTGGGAACATCTAAACTTTTTGTCTTTCTTTTTTTTCTTTTTGGAATAGATTCTTCCGGCGAATTACATTCATTGTTTGTATTTTTCAAAGCTTTCTTATTAAGAGTCTTCATGTTTTCTACTTTTGGTGGTTTTGGAATAGATTCTTCCGGCGAATTACATTCATTATTTGTATTTTTCAAAGTTTTCTTTTTAAGAGTCTTCATGTTTTCTACTTTTGGTGGTTTCATTTTTTATGTATTTTGATTTTGATGTTTAACTTGACTTGATGCTGCTTGATGGAACAAATTAAATTATTAGGTAATCTAATTTTGTTTTTTTTAATTCGCAAGAATGTAAATGTAACAAACATTTGTTAATTTTTTTTTAATTTACGAAACCAAATAAAATACTAATAAATTAACAATAAAAAAATGCATATTCAGAAAATTTCAAAATCAATAATATGTGTATATTTTCTAATGTCACATATTAAATAATTTACTTTACATAATTATAGTACAAAATTTATTATATGTCTGTTTCATCTACATTCATTCAATTTGTATCTAATTATGTTATGGAAAATAATGAAAAATTTGATTAATTAATTGTAAATTCAAAACTAATAGAATCATAAAATACAAAAAAATGGTGTAAATTTTTCATATTATCATTATTTTTAAATAAATAAAAACTACTTACGTTTCTTGATTATGTATTCACAAATGTTGAATCGTTTTTTGAAAATTTTTTGTTTTGTCTGCAGCACACGTGGTAATTTTTAGGTTACTTAAATCAAATAATTGACATTGGCCGAACTGAGTAAATTCTATATAGTATAAGAGTTTTGACGTCCCCACTTTGCTTATTTGTCGTATGATTTCCTTACCTCACTTGGAGTAATTTTAGGGTGTGTATGTATGTGTGTAGGTAAATAGTATCATAATGACACTCGACGATGGGTTTTAGCGTCGAAATATTGAAATGTTGCCTCTCCGGATAATTATTACGTCACCATCTCGATCAAACGTAGGAGCGCCAAACTATAAGAACGTTCTATTTTCTATAACAGAATTGCAACAATTAATGGAATTATTCATTAATTTTTCGCAATCAAAATGAGAATCAATTTAGCAGATAATCATTCATTTTAAAAATTTTTTTAACAAATAAATTATGGCAAAAAAAAATTAGAACAAAAATGTGCCATTCGGCACCCGAAATGGAAGTAGATTTCTTCACTGTATACAAAATAGTAATGAAAATTCGAATGATCAATTAACTCACACTCTATTTTTTTTTTTCTATTCAATCTTTATATACATGCATATATAAAGTTTTGAACTGTATGTATTTTCTGAACCAGCTCGATGAACTGAATCAGGAAATAGTAAAATTTTTCGAAAGTTCCACCATGAGGATAAATGCAATAGTTAGATTTCCACGAAATCTACTAAAAAATTGACATCTAGAAAATTAAAAAAATAAAAAATGCAATTTTTTGGAGCAAATTTATTTAATAAAAAAAATAAAACAATTATAATAGTGACAGCTAACTTTAATGTCATACAATCAAATTAAAATAACTGATACTGACAACTAATCGACGATTAATCGTAAGAAATCATTGATTTTAAAAGTCGATTTATTAAACAGGTTTATCACATCAGAACGTAATTATAACATCAGTCGTAATTTTTCGTGAAAAAGTATAAATAGCGATAAAAAGTAATATTCGATGCGCTTTATGGAAGATATCTGAAATTTTGAAGGCATTTACGTATTTACAACGACGTGTGACACCTGTTCGGTTGGGCCAATCATGTTGATCTTCTTGCGCTATTGCACGTCTCAACGCGAAGCGTGAGTAGTGCTTTACTCTCACTCTCTCAAGGTCAAGCAATTACCTCGGCTTAAATTGCTTTTATCCTAATTTTTTTGCACTTTGAGTATTGAACGAATTGACAAATATCAACAATAACTCTTTTGTATGACAATAGATACTTTAAAAAACACTATTGAAAAAATATTTCGGTGGACGTCGGGTTGTCTGTGTGGGATAACTTCCGAAAAACTTCACTTTTTGAGTCCATTTTTTTTTCATTCACTTCAGTATCATTCTGAGAAACAGGCTATTAAAACCTATTGTTTAATTCAATGTAATTTAATTGAAAAATAGTCTTTTTTGCATGTCTATACATTTGGCCACACATGTGCGCTTCCGATAATTTCATTTTTATTTTTTTTATTCGGATTTTCCAAATTTTTCTTGACTATTTTCTCTGCAAGAATAATTTATTAAATTGGAACTAAATAACTCATCTAGTTTCGTTAATCACCAAAAATGATATCCTCAATTTATTAGAAATTAATCTTATCTCCTCTCGAAAGACCATTATCAATGGACTCTAAACTATTGATAATTTTACCCTAAAAGCCTATATATACTTACAGCTCACTTATCAATTAGCGGTCCTCAGTTTCTTCAAACTTCCGAAATTAACTTGCTAAACTTCCAACACTTCCCAGGATCAATGTCGAAAATTTTGCTCTTCTTCTTAATTGGACTGATGTTAATCGTCCAAAATTATGGAATTCTCCTGCCTTGCAGAGTTGGCGGCCACATGGTAAGTTAAATTAATAACAATTACAATTATTTCTTGAAACTTCATAATTTCTTGAACTTTCAGTGCGAAGACACAAAATCCTGCTGTGGCGCTATGACCTGCGACGAATTAACAAAACGCTGCGTGTCAAGCTTGAGTATCGCTACCAAGCCTTAATTTTCTGAATTTAAAAAAATTAGTGTAAAAATAGATCAATAAAAATTCGAAATAATTAAAATAAAAAATTATTGGGTGAGTAAAAACCTCAAAAATTCATAATAATTTTTTATTCTCAATTTCGCGATTGCAATTGATAAATTTTACAAAGTGAGTGATTTTTCCACCAAAAAACATACCTGAATTTAATAATCAAGTGGAAAAAGGGGGGTCCACTTGATGTGATCTTGCTCAGCAGGCCTCGTCTGGATTAAGACCCCCACGACCTACTTAATGAGCGTCTATCTTTTACCATCGAGAGTATAGAGGACACCATCGGCAAGCTTGACAGTGAAGTCATCGTAGCTAGTGATTTCAACGCCAAATCGGCTGAATGGGGTGCTGACTTCTCTGACACTAGAGGAAACTAAGTAGCAGACTTCGCAGCAAGACTTGACTTCATAGTGCTGAATAATGGAAGTACCACAACCTTTAGAAGACCGGGGTACCAGGAATCCATCCTCGACATTTCAGTAGTGACTCCAAGAACTGCCAACATGATTAAAAATTGGACTGTATCAGAAGAATACAGAGGCAGTGATCACCGGCATGTGATATTCAGCGTTGGAGTGGCACCTGTTCTGGCTCCATCGGAAGATGAACGCCAAGAAAACGGTTGACCATAAAAGCCATCGTTACAACTTCCCGCTAATTCCATACTTAAGCGCTCCCAATAGCACTTACTACGTTTTTGAGCTCTTTGAGCTCAAAAATATAATTTTCGTGTCATTTTGAGCTCTCCGGCCTCAAAAGTCTAATAGAAGTTTCATAAAAAACTCTTTTTTGAATTTGCAAACCGTAATAACTTTTGAATGAATGAACCGATTTTCACGCCGTTGGTGACGATCGACGTGGTTTTTTTATGTCGAAAGCCCATTAGTTTCCAAAATCGATCGGTTAAGCCGTTTGAAAGTTATTCCAAAAAAAACCACATTGGAAAAAATTTTTTTCGTGGTTTTTTTGAAATTTCTCACAATCTACCGGTTCAACTCGGTCTAAGTTGTATTAAAAATCAAAGTTTGGCCAAGCCCTTTCGAATGGCGCCAACCGCGATGAAATCGATCAAACCGTTCAAAAGTTATAGGAGGTTTACATACTTATACACACACACACACACACGCGCGCACGCGCGCGCGCGTACATGTAGACATAGTGACACCTTCGCGAAAGTAGTTAGGGAAGCTTCCTAGGACCTCAGAAGGTCGAGATCTGATGAAAACTTGATTTTCGAAAGACGGGGTAAAACCGATTTCCCGATTTTCGAAAATTTTTAATTTTCTTTGCGGGAAGTTAAAAATTGAAGAATTCCCATGTGGAGAAAATTCAATTTTCGTACTCAAAACGGCCGAAAAGACCCTAAATAGTATATTACACATCTAGGGAAGTAAAATAAGAAATGTCTCAGATCACATGTAATTGTTGTCCGAGGCGAAGCCGAGGTCAATAAACATGTGATCTGAGGCTTTCTTATTTACTTCCCGAGGAGTGTATACTATTTTTCTCCTCGACGGAGGCGGAAAGCGGCATTTTCGTTTAGCGCAGCGGGAGGAAAATTGACGCTTTCCGCCCGGAGGTGAGAAAAATTATTTTATTTCGGTTTTTTATCCTTCCAAAAAGTACATAACATAAAAAAATTACCTCTGATAAAGTTAGAGTACCTTTATTATTGTATAAGTTACGAGTAATTTAGAAATATTTCTTCAAGACTGACTAATTCAATAAGTGTTGAGATAAAGAACTATAAATTTATATTGATTCTTCTTTTTTCATTTATAATAACATTCAAAAATTAAAAAATCCATACTTAGTTTTTCTTTTTTTTCTAAATAACTTTTATTTATTTATTTATTCAATTTAATGCCAAAGCAATAGCTGTATGGCAAGTATTTAGATAATAGTTACAATAAAGCGAAAACTAAATTTAATTTTCTTGAACTGCAGAGAAAAGATTGTAAAATAAGTTTTAATTTCTATATCTTCAAGAGTTTCTAGGATAAAATAGAATAGTTTTTGGGAACTGTAAGAAATCTATTTCCATTTCGGCTGTTAAATGGTTTTTTTCCATGATTGTATGTAATCGTGCATGATTCGAAAAAAGTTATGCCTGCTTATTCATCATTGAAATTCATGCTATCAATGAAGTGATTAAAGCTTGTAGTTTACATTTCAAGGGTTCTGAACTTGAGTCTCGCCACGAACAATTTCAAGTCATATCCAGCTCAAAAAACAAAATTACAACTAATAAGTAATACAATAAGATATGAAAATCGAGAAGAGATCTAGACAAAATGTAGGCCTAGATTCATTAATTATATGATATACAAATTGCAAATAAATGCAGTATACAAATATTAGTGAATCGTTATCTAGCAGAAATATGATGTTTTTATCTTAAGATTTTAACAAAAAAGTAAAAATAAGACAGTTTTAATTTCTGACGAATTTTATCACATGTTGAACGTTTTGATTTAGTACTCATAAAGTAACTAATTTTTAGTTGATTCCTCATTTAATACTATGTACAGCTTTTGTCTTGCTTATTTTCCAACTCGATAAGTCTATTATATGTGTAAAAGTGTTCACCATATAAAAAACGAGGGTGAACATATATATGAAACTCGCTACATGTCGTTAAAACACTCACTTCTATCCCAGGTTGTAGTGGCTGATAAGAAAACGTGACCGTGACGTCAATAAACACAGGTATATGAGCAACGGTGAGACTAAGTCCACGTCACTTGTTCTTAAACGCTGCTCTATACATTTTTCTTAATTATTGAGGTTCACTCAATTGTATTAATTTAATATATTTTCACGGTCCTGGCAAATTCAACACTTACAATTGTAAAAAGTTTATTCGTAAAAAATAAATTTATTTATAATCAACAAAGTTGAGAAGGTAAGTTAAAGAGTTATTATAGAAGTTTAAAATTTTGAAGTATTGCACACTTTAAGCGCGAAGTATTATATATGTTCGACTCTCACTCATATTTTTTTATATATGCGGTCCATTTTTTTATTTATTTAGTCTCTTATTGCCCAAAATAAATAAAATATTTTTCACGCAAATGATAGTTACAAAAAATAATTTAAAAGAATAAATAATAATAGTAACAATGTCAGAAAATCACACATTTACACGTGATGTTAGAAATAATTTCTATTTAGCTGAATTTTCTAAGGTCAAAAATTTAAAGAGTAAATTATAAGAATACTATTACTACAATCAGTATATTATTCTTCTTTCAATAATTATCCCGCAGAAACTTACGTAATATTTATACTACCAGATAACTTAAATAAATTGTAATGTTAACTTTTGTGATTCATTGTATCATATTTTTGTCAGTATTCTAAACTATTCTGAATTAATAATAAAGTATTAATTAAAAGGATATAAAGAATGAAAAAAATTAAAATTTTCCATATTACAGTCTTGAATAAGACATTACTTACAAGTTTTATATTTTTATCTTTTGATATCATTAAAAGTGATATCTTGACATTTCCTTTTTTAACAAATATACGGTAGATTTTCGGAGGTATGTCTATTTCACTCTTATTATCACATTCCTTATCATATCTCGTCTGCTTGATTATAGATAATGATATATATTTTCTTTTTTTATGATAAAGATATAAAAAAAAGTTAAGAAACAATAGTGATTCGTTTTGTTGTAATCATAATTCATTGTAATTTTATCATTCTATTTTATTTAGGTCCTTAAATATTATAAATTCAACTGTAAGAATTTATATTTTAATTAAATCTAATTTAAATTTGTATAGAAATTTAATATTATATCGATAAAAGAAAAAAAAATGCAAGAAATCTTATCATGTATGTCTTCGTTCGGTTAAATTATTGATAAAATTGTTAAGAAATTCCAAAATTTAATATGAATAAAACAACTATTTTTATTGTTTCGACAGCTGTTTTTTCTTACACAATATAAAATAAAAATAAAATTTAAATACATGATTGTTATTGAAAAATAATATGATAAAATTCTACGTGAAGCAACGTGTTTTTTTCGTTTCCTTTTCTTTTTTATGAAATATATTTTCGATTGATCTAAATAAATTCTAAAAAAATGCACCGTACACTTACTAACATGAATGATTGAACTATTTAACCAGTTGTTGAGCACAGGTGAATACATCATATGATCAAATAAAGAACGTTAACAGACTAATATAACACTCCCATTTTACAGAAAAGAAAAGAAAAGACGGATAAAAAGATGGAGACCAAATGTCCCATTTGTTTGTTCAAACATTAGGAACACCGTGATAATCGCATGCTGTTGGAATGAATTTAACGAGTTCTTAATCTTACGCAAAATGTCCCTACTCTTTAGACTTCAGAGACGTATTTTGAACCTCTTCGTTCACGTATGTTTCATCGAACACCTTTTATTTAGTCGTTCTTTGAACGTTGAGTGCGAACTACAGCTCGATTAACTACGACACCGGTCTGCATTTTTTTTAATTCTATCAAAAATTCACACTTTTTCTCATTACAGAAAGTAACAAATTCATTAATATGATAAATTTTCAATAAATTATTAATAATGTGGATATTATTTTTAATCTGTTTTTAAAAAATTAAAAAAATCAACTGATCAATAGACTCCTTTAAAAAATATACGTAATAAAATTAAATTTTCATGTCAGAAAGTTTGCCGCGCAATCAGGTAAGTGCTAAATAGAATTGTCGGCTAACACTACCTCGATAACGAGCTAAATTTGTAGAAGATATACTTGGCCTTGTTTTTTTTTTTCGTACTGAAAATAATAGAAAGAATTTCGCCGATATTCAAAGTACTCTGCAGGAATTAAAATCAAGTTTTGGATGGATTAAATGATCAAGAAATTATGACAAAATTAATTTAAAAAAAATTTTTAAAAACAACAATATCTAGTGTATAACTACTGTGAGTGCATACAAAAGATAAAATATCATCAAAGATGGACGCTATGAAGAGAGCTATCCATCGACAGTATGGTAATAATGACACTGTCATGGAATTGCTCTCTTTGTTGACGCCGTCGAACTCAACGATTTATTCTTTTGAAAAGACTAACTGTTTTGCACACTTTCAACACCAAGTCACTGGACGATTTATATTCATAAAGAGTTTTAGAAGGATGTTTTCGATTGACTTTTAAAATTAAATCATTGAATCTACAATAAATAATCATACAAACTCAATATTAAACGCATATTGAATAATTTTATGTTTAAGTTTATAATTAAAATCATATGTTTATATTTATATGCAAGCTTTGTTGATAATCTTCATGTAATCATGAAACCCAAAACTCTAAATATACATTATAATTATATAATTATACATTGTGAAATTATTTATCTTTCTTGTAATTTTATTGTAATTGTAACCAACGATACTTTTTTCAAACTTACTTGATCAAAGAAAATAAATTAAGATTAATTTTATAACTCAATCTTGATTATGTAATTGCTTGAATATCTTCCAGGTTTTCACGCTCAACCACAGTTTTTTCATAAATGTTTTTGACTAAGCTTTTCAAACTATAAAATGCTTTCTTTCGTGTAAATAGAAAAATTTTATAGTAGTACGTTAAAAATTATTTAAAAAAATATGATGAATTAAAAATTAGGTATGGATGTATGATTATGCACAAATTATGCTCAATCATAAGTTACTAGAGAAGAATATTTGAACATTATCACGTGAAGTTATACAGAATGACTTTGCATGAACGTACGTAAATATATCTAGTTTATTTAAATTTTACTTAAGTCAAACTTGGTCATGCATGTCTGCACTTAGCGAAATAGTATATTAGACACCTAGGGAAGTAAAGTAAGAAATGTCTCAGATCATATGTAATTGTCGGTCGAGGCGAAGCCGAGGTTGACAAATATGTGATCTGAGGCTTTCTTATTTACTTTCCGTGGAGTGTATACTATTTTTCTCACCTCCGGGCGGAAAGCGTCAATTTTCCTCCCGCTGCGCTAAACGAAAATGCCGCTTTCCGCCTCCGTCGAGGAGAAAAATAGTATACACTCCTCGGGAAGTAAATAAGAAAGGTCTCAGATCACATTACATGTGATCTGAGACATTTCTTACTTTACTTCCCTAGGTGTCTAATATACTATTTCGCTAAGTGCAGACATGCATGACCAAGTTTGACTTAAGTAAAATTTAAATAAACTAGATATATTTACGTACGTTCATGCAAAGTCATTCTGTATAACTTCACGTGATAATGTTCAAATATTCTTCTCTAGTAACTTATGATTGAGCATAATTTGTGCATAATCATACATCCATACCTAATTTTTAATTCATCATATTTTTTTAAATAATTTTTAACGTACTACTATAAAATTTTTCTATTTACACGAAAGAAAGCATTTTATAGTTTGAAAAGCTTAGTCAAAAACATTTATGAAAAAACTGTGGTTGAGCGTGAAAACCTGGAAGATATTCAAGCAATTACATAATCAAGATTGAGTTACAAAATTAATCTTAATTTATTTTCTTTGATCAAGTAAGTTTGAAAAAAGTATCGTTGGTTACAATTACAATAAAATTACAAGAAAGATAAATAATTTCACAATGTATAATTATATAATTATAATGTATATTTAGAGTTTTGGGTTTCATGATTACATGAAGATTATCAACAAAGCTTGCATATAAATATAAACATATGATTTTAATTATAAACTTAAACATAAAATTATTCAATATGCGTTTAATATTGAGTTTGTATGATTATTTATTGTAGATTCAATGATTTAATTTTAAAAGTCAATCGAAAACATCCTTCTAAAACTCTTTATGAATATAAATCGTCCAGTGACTTGGTGTTGAAAGTGTGCAAAACAGTTAGTCTTTTCAAAAGAATAAATCGTTGAGTTCGACGGCGTCAACAAAGAGAGCAATTCCATGACAGTGTCATTATTACCATACTGTCGATGGATAGCTCTCTTCATAGCGTCCATCTTTGATGATATTTTATCTTTTGTATGCACTCACAGTAGTTATACACTAGATATTGTTGTTTTTAAAAATTTTTTTTAAATTAATTTTGTCATAATTTCTTGATCATTTAATCCATCCAAAACTTGATTTTAATTCCTGCAGAGTACTTTGAATATCGGCGAAATTCTTTCTATTATTTTCAGTACGAAAAAAAAAAACAAGGCCAAGTATATCTTCTACAAATTTAGCTCGTTATCGAGGTAGTGTTAGCCGACAATTCTATTTAGCACTTACCTGATTGCGCGGCAAACTTTCTGACATGAAAATTTAATTTTATTACGTATATTTTTTAAAGGAGTCTATTGATCAGTTGATTTTTTTAATTTTTTAAAAACAGATTAAAAATAATATCCACATGTTCTGTATATAATTCTCAATACAATGACCCTCCAGTTTATTTATCTGATCAAAAATCGAATTTTGGCCGGCCAAAAACGACCAAAATTTTGGGTAAAATTCAAATTTGACCAATTGACTTAAAGTGGCATATATATTTTTCATGATTGAATAATTGCGTCAAATGCCGCCAAGTAAATTAAAGTCAAACGACGCTTATAAAAGTTATAAAGACCCTAGCGGTCTCGACGACCCGGTACCGAGTAAAAATGAAATTATTATTTTTTACGAAAAAATAATAAATTTCGTTCGACCGCCGCACCACCACTGCACTACCGCTGTTTGGTGGACTACTACGCCGCACGCTAAAAATTTACTCTCCCTAGTATCGCTGCACCAATTCTAAATCATACTTACAATTTCACAAAAAATGGCATCATAATTAATTTATTACGCAATAATTAATTAATAAATGACCTGACTAGAAATTTTGATGTAAATTAAAACCGCGGCGGTAGTGCGGCGAGTAGATAAATTCTTTACTTGTCACGGCGGTAATGCGGCGGTGATGCGGCACTTGTAAAATAATCACGTGAAAACTTGCATGAAACTATGGAGGGTAGAAGTACGTTTTTGCGGAGTATACTCCTTTACAAAATTTAATTAGGATACCGACGGAGTTTAGGCGGTATTTTAGCGAAAGAAACGCGGAGTATGTGTGTAGGTGCAACACAAGATTCCAACGGTGTCTCATCAGGATTTCCGTGAAGTATTATCAGTATTCTCACTGAGTATTTACTGAGTATTATCCGTGTTCTTACGGCATATTGCCGGTTCTCCCGCGAAGTATCGACAGAGTATTCACAGGTATTGCTGGTGTTTCCACGGAAAATTGCCGGCGTTTGAATACGCGGATACTATTCTCTACTAGCGCCTGAAAAACTAAATCCTCGATTTCATTTTGTTAAATCTTGTCCACATTCAATAATATTTTTGAAAATCTTATAAAAATAAATGATTAATCAATACATAAAAAATAATTTATAATAGACTAATTAAAATACCCGGGTAAAAAACTTTATATATAATTATATGTAATGACTTCCGGGGTTTTGTATAATTATATGTAATTATATATAATAACTTTCGGGGTTTCGTATAATTATATATGGAGCAATATACATTCATATAATTATATATAAAGTTTTTTACCCAGGTATTTGGTAAGAAAAACTATTTTAAAAAATTTTTCATTGGCATGTGGAGACAAATTATGAAGACCTCATAGACTTGATAACCAAACTTTGTTGGGGAAAAAAAAAAAAAAACAATAGCGGGAATACTCTGAAAAAACTGGCAAAATTCCACAAAAACTTTGACAAAACGCTTTCAGAATCTCGTTTCCAACGTTTAAACAACGCTGGGCGATATCCTGAGTTTCAGCCAAGTTTTCTCGGAGTTTCAGCGATGGTGCCTAAAACGCTAAAATGATTCAAAATTTTTTTTTTTAGATAATTTTAAAATTCTTCGACTATTTAATTAAAAAAAAAAAAAACATTGTGTAAACTTTGTGTATTCCAAAAACTACGTCTATTAGTGCCAAAAGAATCAAAATTACACGACGCGTTCAAAAGATATTGTAGTTTAATAATTTCAAATAATTTCAAATGGATTGAAAAAATCATCAGATTTTGAAGCTCTAAAAGTTCAGTAAAAATATTTTTATAAGAACAATAAAATTGCTTACATACAAAAATAATTTATCCCTCTTCTTATTTTGTCCTGATTTCTGCAACTTAAAATTTTTTTTTCTACTGTTTCGTATCTACTCAATACTTCATAAACAGTTTTTGAAAAGTAATTACAGAAACCAATAAAAATGTTGTAATTCAAAAAAATCCTCACAATTGTTGATAGTTTTATTTTTTTTAAGTCTGTAAGTGCATATGTAGTTAAATCGAGCGACAAACCTTCCACAAGAGAGCATCGCAGTGACTACGAACAAGAGATTTGATCTGACTTATTCGTTATCAACGATACAGTATTGATTGGTTGGCAAGTGAATCTGTTGATAAGAGTAAAAATATATGTATAAAGCCGTCTAAAATTTAGACATGACCGGTCTCAATATTTCGAAATAGTGGTAAGGGAGTTTTTAAAATAAAAAAATCCGAAGTAAAGCGACTCTTGAATAATACTAGTAACGATAGTGTCTATTTTTAACGTCTCCTGGAAAATTTATTTCATTTAGGATAAAATTTTTGAAAATTATATCATCAGTATTAAATTAGTTATTTAATTGTTATTATAATGTTCAAAAATTGTAATAAGTACAAAGTGCTATTATTGATTACTATTTATACACTTCTCTATATCATTTTTTTCAATCCATAACCCAAATATATTGACTGGAATGTAAGATTAAAAAATATCCTTCTTTTGATCTATGCTTAGACATTTGTCTATATAGAATTAGTCTTATGAACTTTTTTGCCTACTACGATGTACCTACTAGGCTACAATATTTTTTAATATTGAATGTAAAAAAGAAATTTCAAACGAAATGATGAAGGTCGACGATCTTTTGGGATTACATCAAATCTCGACATTTTAAGATCGAAATAAATTTTTCTAATTTCAGAATAAAGACTAGTTGAACTTTGAATTACGTTTACGAAATTCAAATGAGATGAAATTTAGAAACATTCAAAAAGATTTGACATACAGACTGAATCTAGATTTTGTGATAATTTTCAACATTGATCAGCTAAAAAGATTTTGAGAAATTTCAAGTAAAATTAAAAAAAAAAATTTTTTAATCAATTTTTAAGTACTAAACTGATCACCGTGTGTTATAAAATTGTTGCAATTTTATGATATCATAAAGGAAAAATTTTTTTTAATTAATACTTTGAACTTACTTTTAAATCATTTGAATAACCAATTCCTTCAATCTAATTATTATCGCTTTAAAAACCGGTTTACGCGACGAAAACTTTGTGACAGTCGATTGATTTATTTGAAGTATAGCGACGAAATATTTTAGAAATTACTTTTCGAAAAATTTACAAGGAAAAAAAAACAATAATGCGGACGACTTCTTGTAAGTTTTCAAACAAATTATAGGATTAAAAGTAATTGCGGTTCAAAGTACTTAAATGGTAGAAAGTGAAACGCACCACAGAAATAATTTGCCTTCGGATGTAAATCATTTTTATCCTGACAAATCATTGTTATGTAAAATTTCTCAAAATTTAAGCTCTTAATATTGAGCACTTTTTAAGTAATAATTTTATTAATTTCGATAAATTTTAATTTTATTTTTATTTTTTCAATGATTGCTTGTTAACAAAAAGTATCTTAGTAAAAAAATACAAACTTACGAAATACGGCTTTTTTACGAAGAATAAATCTGTATAAAAATATTTACCACCATAAGATGCCACTTTTTTAGACGATTATTCTTAATTATAATTTATGACGGAAACTAATTATAATTCAGAATGATTCATCGAATTCCATTTCCATTGCATCTTCGTTTAACATTTTTTCAATATCCGCAGGCTTCACATCAATTATTTTTCTAGATAAAGGTTTTTCATTTGTTCTAGTTGGTGTTCTGATGGGTGTTCTAGTAGAAGGTGTTCTAGTAGAGGGTGTTCTAGCAGTGGGTGTTGTAATACTGGATGTTCTGGTAGGTGTGAATTTTTCGGACTTTACTTTCATCTTTTGTTTGGGTGTATTATTTTCTGATGGATTTTCACGAGAACCTGAAAAGTAATACGATTATAGCAAATAAAAAATAACTATTATGATATTACACAATGAACATGTTTCGAACTATATACTTACTAGAAGGATTTGCAGTAAGTTTATCAATAATACTTCGACTGTCCGAATAATAAGCATTTGGATGCATCACCGGATGCTCTGGTGGAACTTTATGGGTTACTTCGAAACACTTAGCGCATGCTAGTTGATAGTGATGCTCTTCAGCTAATGAGACAATCTCAGAAACATCTATAATTTTTTTTAATTAAATAAATTTTTTTTTTAACTCATTAAAGAAAAAAATGTGTTTATATTGTATTTAGTACCTGTGGGTAATAACCCGTAACTAGTCAATTTTTTTTTAAGGGTACCACTATCCATCAGTCTATATGGACAACCGTGATACTCTCCTGCTCCTGCAATATTACTAATAATTTTGGAACACCCCATCGGTGTGTAATTTTTCTGGCTCCCGACTTTTCCATAGATAAATTTAATAGTGTAAGCGTATTCTTTATCAAACTTATCAGCATCAATTTTTTTTGTGAATTCTGTTCGCCACATTTGCAATGCATCATCCATTTTAACACCAATGCCTTTCAAAAAGAGCCCATATTGTACTCGCCCTGAATTTTTGAGATGATGATTACTTTTTAATGCTTCATGTAGTGTTCTCATACATAATGGATAAGAAGTTTTCGAAAGCTGCAGCAGAATAAAACCATTTAAAATATTTAATTATTAAAATACAATACCAGACAAAGAATTAGAAAATTACTTCATCTAATGCATCGACTGGAGTATCTGTATTTGACCAAATAGTACGATCATGCTCAGGAAAGTAATTCGGTAAGTTTTTGAGATACTTAAATATTCTCTCGTCGCCTTGTAATTCATAAAAACACTGCGAAGCGATCTGCAAAGAGAAAAATTTTAAAACGTGTAAAATAATGAAAATAAGCTTATAAATTACCTCAACAGCTTTTGTTAAATGCCGCTTATATTGTGATATGACTAGAGATGACAGTTCAAATTGTGGAGTATATGCGACACCTTTTTTGAGAAAAACTTTTCTGGATTTAACCAAATCCAGAACTTTTGTAAAAGGTACTTTATAAAAATCAACGTTATCTACAACAAATGATTTAGATATTGAACAACTTAATTCTTCTCGTAATTCATCTTTTTCTTCTTGCGAAATCTATAATCAAAACAGTCAGGTGAATAACATAACATTCTTTCCTATTATTTATGAAAAAGTATATCAACAAAAGACATGTACTTTTATTGATATTTTGAAAAACGTATCGAAACTTACAGGTTTGTACGTAAAATTATTGATAGCTAATAGCTTAGACATGCCTTCGTTATTTAATGAAGTAAGCCTGAGCTTCATATATTCAACTTCCATAGCTACAAACCATTTTCTCAATTCTGGATTCTGAGAATATGCAAGTCTCAAAATGTAATGAGATAAAGCATCTCGTTTTCGTGCTTCTATGTCCATATCTGTATGAGACGAACATCCCACTGCAGTTAATAATTTGGCAGCATAATTATAACCATCTTTTTTTAAAGCATTTTTAAGTGCTAATTTTCGCTCTTCAATGGTTTTTAAATCTGATCTGCTTAGCATTAATTCAATCAACTTAAGAGCTGTAACAAAAAACATTTATTATTAAATTTTGAATAGCGGTTAAATTATATTTGTCACTTTAAACTTACTTTGTCGTCTTTCATACCCTAATTCATAGAATAGTTCAAGTTGGACTGAAGTATCAGGATAATCGAAATACATTTGAACATCATGGTTATACTGGTTTTTTACATCATGTTGTTCTTCAATTTTACAATATCTTCGATTTTTATAATAACTCGTCAAATCCATAGTAGATTTTAAATATTATCTTGATTAATAACTGACGTCAGATTATTAAATCGTTCTATGTGCACATTAATTTGTAAATTTGTTCTAGGAGAAATAAATTTATTTTGAGAAATATATCGATAAATATAACACTGAAGTTGACAGATATTAAAAATTTTTTTTCAAATTTTAGAGCAATTAAATTAGTAAATAAAAATTTAATTAAAAAGTTTCACATGTGAAAATTAATAAAAATTACAAGTGAAAATTTTTAGAATCATTTTTTTATTGTAATCAATTTGTTAAAAAAATTTTTAAAATTGACAGCTGACCGCTACTTCAGTGTTATCGATAAATTGATTAAATATGTTTTTTTACCAAATTTTTTTGTGTCAAAATAACTATTTTTTGTTCAAAATTACCTGCATCAAAACAATTAGGAGTATAACAACAAAAGCCAATAGTACGTTACGCTTATAAATAAATTTTAATTATCAGTAGGCATGCGCAAGCTGGTCATGAGTATGAATTTAGCCGACATCCGACAGTTGAAAACTTTAACAATCGATATCTTCGTGAAAATATCGACTAGCGCGATTTTTCAAAGCGATGATGGTGTGTATTTGAATTGTCAGTGAAGGTATTTTTTTTTTAAATTCGTTATTTAAGCTGCAATTTTAAATTTTAATTTTTGTTCAGAAATTTTGTAAATATATGTTTTTCAAAATCTATGAAATTCAGCTATTTTAACATTTTTTTTTCTCAAGTTTCACGAGCATTTTTTTTATATTACTCGAACAGTGACTACAATCGATGTTGAGATTGAAAAATTAGAAAAACAACTAAAAAAAATTGCTAAAATAAAAGCAAAAATATGGTCTTGTAGATTTGATCAAAATCTACAAAAGCATTTTTTTAACTTCCCGCTAAGAAAATTGAAAATTTTTAAAAATCGAGAAGTTATTGGTTTTACCCCGTTTTTCGGAAATCGAGTTTTCATCAGATTCTGGCGTTTTAAGCTCTTAGGCAACTTCCCTGATGATTTTTAAGATGATGCGTGTACGCGCGTGCGTGCGTGCGTGCGTGCGTGTGTGTGTGTGTGTGCGTGTGTGCGCGTGTGTGTGTGTGTGTGTGTGTGTGTGTGACTATGTGACTCGCTTATAACTTTTGAACGACTGAACCGATCGGAACGAACTAAGCAGCGTTGTAAAAAGTTCCCTCAAACTCAGATTTCCTGAGAATTTGAACCGATTCGGACGGATAGATTTTAAGAAATCTTGAAAAATCTCAAAAAAAATAAGAAAAAAATCATTTTTGAAAGTGGTTTTTTTTGGAATATCTTTTAAACGGCTTTATCAACAAAAAACAACGTCGATCGCAGCCAAGCCGGTGAAAATCAGTTGATTCGTTCGAAAAGTATCGTGAACGAAAGAAAATCAAACAAAGTGTTTTTTCGGAATTACTCCGAAATTCTTAGTTTGATCAATTTAAAGTTGAAAATTCTTTATGAAGCTGATGAAACTGCGTTGAGTGCCGCCGACCGCGTGAGAATCGGTTGATTCGTTCAAAAATTATTACGGTTTGAAAATTCAAAAAATAGTGTTCTATGAAACTTCTATCAGACTTTTGAGCTCGAAGAGTCCAAAAGCATAGAAAAACTGTCTCTTTGAGTTCGCAGAGCTCAAAATAACACTTAAATTGTATTTTTGAGCTCAAAGAGCTCAAAAACATCATAAAGGTCATTTTAAGCGCCTAGATGAGGCATCCCTTGTGAAAATTTTTCGGACTTTTCTCTAATAAAACCCTTAAGAACTCTGAGAAAGTCTTTAGAAGTCTTTGGAAGTCTTTTTCCGAAAAAAGTCCGAAAAATTTCCACAAGGGATTAGCGGGAAGTTACAAGGATGGCCTCCAGGATCAACCGTTTTCCTAATTTTTTTTTTACGTTTCATTAAATATGATAAAAAATCATAAAAATTTCATTATGATTCGATAAAATCGTATAAAATTCTTTAAGGCTCGGTAACAGAACTTTCGGTACTTAACTAAAAACTGTATAGATTTTTACAAATTATGAAATTATAAAATTTTATTAAATTTCATGAAGCTATGTGAGTAAATTTTTACAGAATTTTATAAAAGTTTGTAAAATTATAACTAAGAACTAAATATATTACTTTTATTAAATTTCAAAAATTTATATGAAACTCTGGAAAATTTTAGAAATCTTATGCAATCTTTTCTTCTGTTAGAACGTTATAATTATAGAAATTCTGCAAAATTTTGTGAAATTTCATAAAATTGAAAAGGGCGATGATGAACTTCTTGATGTTAAGTTCTCAAATAGATAAATCTTATCAATTGATATGTCACTTCTCTAAATAGAAGATTGAATATTGGTATCAACAGTATCAAGGCTGAACAGCACTGAACTTATTTCAGAAATTTTATCTTGTAATAAATATACTTACATATTTATACTTATATATTTCAAGTAAATTTGGAATTTTCTAAAAAAACGAGTTTACTTAAAAGTTTTTCTAAAAAGAAATATAAAAATATAAATTTTAAAACATGCATTTACTTCTGACCAGCGTTGAATAGTAATTTAATGAACCTGCGTTACAATAATCTACTTCTCTGTTCGCGATAAAAAAAAGTTTTTTGACATAATCTCAACCCGCCAAAACTTTGAAGTTGATATATAGAACTGAAGCAGATATAGAACGCACTCTAGCGTTTGCACCAGTTGCGTGTAATACGCCTAATCGAATGAAATGAAAGTCAGTCCAATTTTTAAAGGAATTTAATTTATTGCACTAGGTGGAGGCGTCAAATAAATACTAGAGGATACTTCAAGATCAACGTTGGATACAAAAAAAAGCAACGAAAGTTTGTAGAACAGCGGTTTTGACGTCAAATTCCAACTGGAAAATTTTTTTCTCAAGTTGAGATCAACTGTCTTACCTACGTGAATTGTGACTTTAACCTAAAGCAATACTGCCCGTCTGGAATTAATGTTCAATATATCATATGTATATCGTTCATGATTGTTCTTTTTATTATTATTCTGAGTATTTACTAAATTGTTTTTCATTGAAAATGTTCAAAGTCCAGGATTTTTCATGAACAAATTTTTGTAATGATTTTTTCAAGTAATGTTTATATTGTCGACTTTGAAGTAATCAATATAATTTTTAAACTAATTTCAATTAGAGTGTCAAATAATTATTAAAAAAAAATCAATATCATTCATAACAAAAAATGATATTAATTTTCAAATTGCATTTTTTAATTTCATTGATTAAATTAGCGGTTTGAAGTAAAAATCTTGAACAAGTTTTAAAGAATTAGTTATATGTAATTCATCGAAGATTATAGTTATGTTACTTATATAATATGGCGTCTTCCGATATATCTGATAATAAATTCGAATGTAAAACTTTGGAGTACAGAGTTTTTAGAAGTTCTAGTTATTCACCCACATATTTACCTGAGTAAGCACTTCTAATTAAACATGTAATTATTATTCAATTAATTATATCCTAATAAAATGATTTCATTTTTATTTTTTGCAGAAATATTCTAGTGGATAAGCCTCAAGATCAATCTTCTCGATGGTCGTCCGATCATGACCACTATCCACAGGTAAAGATAGGCTCTTTATATAGACGTTTTTATAAATATACATACAACAAAATTAACAAAGATTTTGTTTATTCAACTTGAAATTTTAGTATTTAGTTCTTAAATTATCTCGGCCGGCGATTGTTAAATTCCTCACATTCGGAAAATTTGAAAAAGCTCTAGTATGCAACATAAAGAAGTTTATAATTTATGGTGGTATGGAGCATGAAAATATGACCGAACTTTTAAAAGGGTGTGTTGTAAATACTTTTATTTATTAATATTCATTAAAAAAAAAAAAGATATATATATATGTATAAACTTACTAATTATTTTTTACTGTTTTTAGGAGCTTGAAGAATGATTCAGTAGCAGAAACATTTGAAATTAAACATAAAATTGGTTTGGATGAAATATACTATCCAATAAAATACATCAAAATAATGCCCATTCAATCATGGGGGACGAGCTTTAATTTTAGCATTTGGTATGTTTCTTTCCATTTTTTATTATAATTATATTTTAATTGATGCACACGTGAGTATGTAAATTTTTAATATTTTCCTAGGTATGTACGCCTAACTGGTATTGATGATCCGAAAATTGTTGACCCTTGCATCAAGTCGGTCAACCAGTATTTTGAAAGTGAAATTCTGAGACTTTGTATGAAATATTTTCGCTGTATAAAACAGACAGAAATAGTTGAAACTCTGGGTAAAGTAGCTAATGTTCAATTAGAAGATCACCGATTGTCAGCTTTATACGATATTTTAGTAAATAAGGGAGATTATCTTGAAGCTGAGCGATTTATTACCGATGCTGTTTCCAGTGGATTAATTGATGAATATACTAAAAATCAACCCTACTGTGCGGCTTGGACAAAAGTTACATGCGACGATCCAAGACCAGGTATGAGAGGTGGTCATCAAATGGTGTTTGATTCCGTAGCAGAAATTATATATTTGTTCGGTGGATGGAATGGGCATAAGGATTTATCTGATTTATGGTCTTATGATATAAGAGAAAAAAAATGGACTCTTATTTGCCAAGATACAGAAAGTGTGGGCGGACCAGGAGCTCGGTCTTGTCATAAAATGTGCCTTGATCCTGAAAAAAAACAATTATTCACATTAGGAAAGTATTTAGATACGCAATATCGGTGTGCTGAAAATTTGAAGAGTGATTTTTACGTTTATGATATACAATCTAATAAATGGACTAAAATATCTGACGATACAAGTGTTAACGGAGGCCCAAAACTTATATTTGATCATCAGATATGTATGGATGTTGAAAATAGAGTAATTTATGTCTTTGGTGGTCGAATTCTTGTCACTTCAGTTGGTATTGATGAACATGCAGTTGGAATATCATTAAGTTCAGTCGAACCTATTTTCTCGGATCTTTATTCGTATGACGTTTCAACTAATACTTGGAAACTTTTAGCCTGTGATATTGCTCGATCAAGTATTCCAATAAATGTACCTACAATAAAGTCTAGAGTTGGTCATTCAATGCTTTTTCACCCAAGTGATCGGAAATTGTATATTTTTTCTGGTCAAAGAAGTAAGGAATACCTAAATGATTTCTTTACGTTTGATGTGGATACAAGTATAATAGAACACATTAGTTTATCAGATTTTGAAAGTGAAGAGTTGAATCAGATACCAGCAGCAGGATATACGCAAAGAGCAACAATTGATTCCGAGTCAAGTGAAATTTATGTCCTATCGGGATTGAGTAAAAATAAAGAAAAACGGGACGAAAATGTTCATAATTCATTTTGGGTGTATAAAATAAAAAGCAATACTTGGTCTTGTGTTTATCGAAATGAAAATGTTGGTGAAAAATATTGGAATAAAATGCAAGATTTTGAGCCATGTCCTCGTTTCGCTCATCAATTGGTTTATGATAACGTTCGAAAAATTCACTATTTATTTGGTGGTAATCCTGGACGTACTTATTTACCAAAATTAAGACTTGATGATTTTTGGGAGCTAAAACTTAGTAAGCCACAACAAGATCAAATTCTTACAAGATGTAAACTTATAATTAGGAAACATAAATTTAAAGAACTTGCTTTTTGCAATAGTATGAAAGCACTTGAGTACTTACAAAAAGATATTTCTGAAATTATTGACCATAATGATGTTGAACAAACTAAGGACTTTCAACTATTGACTTCTGTGCTCTTCTACGAACAAAATTTAGGCAGACATTTGACAAAAGTAACTGACATTTCATCAAATACGAGTAGTTCTGATATATTAGCAAAAGAATTCCATCAGCGTCGTACAAAATTATTTGATCAGCTCATGAAATTTTTCCCCGAAAAACTCACTCAACCTCGCACTAATTTAGTTGATCTTTTACTTTTGTGATATAGTTATTGTTGAATTCGTTGCTTAATTTAATGAACAATATATTGTTAAATATTCAAATCATACAATCTTATACGAAATTTTCATGTAAGTAAATAAACAAGATATAATTTTTTTTTACTGTTTTTTATCAAAGATTTGAAAATATTAGGTTTCATGCAATGTGATACATAAAAATCGGTAAAATTTAATGTATATCGCGTTGTAACCATTTATTATGAATTAATAAAAATTTATTATTATGATTTCATCAATTTCTAAAGAATTGCGATATTTTTATAGGCTAAATTTAAAAATCGTTAAATTGATGCATATTTGGTGAGGAATTTTTGATAAAAAAAACTTAAGTAATCGTCTTTTGAATGATGGTGCCAAAGAAATATTTTCTATTGTTCAACTTAATTTAAATTTTGAACTGAGTTTGAAATAACTTAAAAGTAACATATTAAACAGTAAAAGAAAAAAGTAGGACATTCCAAAACACGTCCTAGATTCACTCTACTTACCAATAAAATTACACTAGCTTTGAAATTATGGAGTGTTTTGCTACTTAAAATTTTTACCATTGGATGCGGAAAATTGTGAAGTTACGTTAATGAATTTTTTTTTTTTTGAGTGACAAGTGACAAGTTTCTTTAAATCAAGGCTGGAGTTTCAACTTTCAGTACAAATATATTGTAAAAAATTGAATGTAGTTACCAATAATGAACATACATGAATTTTTATTTCCAGCTTTATTCAACGTTCGATTTTTTTAATTTTATCAAGCAAATGTTTCATTAAAAATACAAAAATTTTTTTTTTCTATCAATTTGTTATTTAAGAAAGTATTTATTAGTCTCCAGATATTTTTATTTTTGTATTCTCTTTAATAGATTTTTACATCATTTACTTTATTGTAATCAAAAAATTACTTATGTTAACGAATCGATTTTTATTTGCATATAAAAACTTAATACTCATAATTTAAAAATCGCAATGGCAACTGACAATATTAAAACATGAATAAAAAACTAGTCGTCTCATGTAATTAGCTTTGCTGAAGACATTTTTTTTGTTAAGTTCTAATGAGTTTAAGAGTCGTTTTCAATCATAGTTTATATTCTCTAATGTAAGATTTTTAAATGAGAAAAAAATGTATAAATTTCATAAGTATAGTGTAAAAAGGATAAGGCTAAAATAAAATAATAATAATATAAGATATTGACGGAATTGTAAATTTTTTTTGTTGTGTAAATAGATCAGTTGGACATTTATGATATTAAAAAGCGATTTTTTTATTAATAAATAAACATATCATTAAACATTATTTTCCAGTTAATGGAAATTTTATGCATTATTTTATTACTATTCTCGATAATTTTAATTTTACTTTTATGGTGTAGTACTTACCAAAATTAACGTTAGAAATATAGTGGTAAAGATACCATACATTTTTTAGACATTTCGCTAAAAATAGACTTAAAAATTTTGCGCAATGACTACACAGAAAAAAATTAGGAAAACGATTAACCTTAAAGGCCATCCCTGCAACTTCCCACTAATTCCATATCTAAGCTCTTTAAATTGCACTTATGACATTTTTGAGCTTTTCAAGCTCAAAAATATAATTTATATGTTGTTTTAAGCTCTTCGAGCTCAGAAGTCTGATAGAAGTTTAATAAAACACTAATCTTTTCCAAATTTCTTCGACAACGATAACTCAAGAACCAATCAACCGATTTTTACATTCTTGGCGGCGATCGACGTAGTTTTTTGGGCTCTAATAATTATTTCATTTCATCAAAAACGATCCAAAAAGAAATGTCGAAGTTGTGGATGTACGAAAATTTTTTTTATTTTTGAAAAATTTTGAATTTTGCAATCTTTATAAAAATAATTTTCCAGATGTAAAAGATCGATGAAATCGATTAAATTTATCTCCAACTTCAATTAATTACCTCAAATTTAAATTATCATTCGTCTAGTTTCGATGATTTTTTTAATCAATTCCGTGATTTTGAAAATTTTTAAAAATTTTTCAGCGAAGGTATTTCGGCCGTTCTTCTTTAAATAATTTTTAAGCCGTAAAAGTTAGCTCAAATCTATCAAATTTAATCGATGAAGAATAAATTAAACTTCACTAGTAGATAAATAAGGACTTTAACTTTCAGATAAAATTAATTTTATGTATTATCTAATATTTTTTATTCAACATTGATGGTGAAAGGACCTCCTTAAATACTAGACATAATATGCTCGCTCCGCTCACCGTCATTCTTTCAAAAATCCCGCCATTATCTCAGTAGACCAATCAACAACCGAATAAAATAGTCACCGAAGTGACGTAAAATGATACGACATCTGGCCATCGACTTTTTAGAAAAAGAACTTTTTAGAAGAGGATAGAATCCACCATCTGAGGCATCAGAGTAGCGGTATATAGAGATCAGTGAGAATAGTTATTATTTTAACCACTAGGTTGAGCAACACCAAGTACTACACAAGTACAAATTGTATATCTTAAGAATTAACCTTCTCTTGAATTCTTTAAACTTCCGGCTTTCATTCTCGTGGTATGTAAAAATCACATGTCTTTTTCGAAATTAATTAAAAAATCATTTAATTTCTTAGAAACTCATTTGAATTTCTTCATTGCTAATTTCAAAATTAATTTTTTTTCAATTAAACAATATTTTGATTACTTTGTTTACGCTTAGAATCTGTCTGGCGTCCGTCTCACACAATATAACCTCCAAATGCAATGTTGCATTTTAAAAATATGTTTTAAAAATTTGTTAATAAATTAATTATAAATTTTCATTTTTTACAGCCAAGAGTTACAAAAGTCCGCAGAAATGGCCAAGTCTAAGAATCACACCAACCACAATCAGAGTAAGTATCGTTCAATGGGTTAAAAAAAAAGTAGAAATTATTACTGGCGACAGCAAGTACTAGGAAATTTATTTTTGATTTTTGCATCAACCAGTTAAAGCATATGATTTTTAAATGCATAAAAATATTCTAGAAGCCAATTTTTTTTTTCTCGAATATTAATATCTACCATGTCATTCGTTTTATAATATTCCTAGTATCTGCTGTTTCAGAAGAAAAGTATCACAAGAAATCATTGAAAATCACTACAATTAATAATATTTCATTTTACTTTTAGATCGCAAGGCTCACAGAAATGGAATTAAAAAACCTAAGCGTTACAGACACGAATCGACTCTTGGGGTAAATTCACACGATTATTATTATTATTAATATTATTATCACTATCATTATCATTGTCATTGTTCTTGTTGTTTTAAAATTAGCAGACTACCGACAATTCTGTTGAGTTTTTCTCTTCTGTACATAAACATACAGTGGAGAAGTTGTCAATTTTTTTACCAAAATTTTTTGACTATTTTTTTCTGATCACAATCCATCAACAACCGGTCCCCTATTTTTCTCGCTTTGCACTCACCGCAAGAAACAGTACTGTCTTTATTACACTCATTATAAAGTCGTTGCAGTATTATGTTTTCGTGTTAAACAAATGAGAGTTAAGACAAAAACGCTGTGCTATGAAATAGATAGTTGAAAAATCTATTCTGTATCAAAACGTTTTTTTCAAAATTCTTCTTTGTCTAAGAGAGAAATATAACGCTGCAATCGTAGGGACCGGTTGTTAATGAATAATACAATTGTCGGATGCTAAATATTTTAACCATCACTACTTGATGATTCTTTCTATTACGATCCTTTTTCTAAATGTGTTTTTATTTTCTATTCCAGATGGATTTGAAATTCCTTCGCAATCAAAGATTTGCTAAGAAGCATAATTTAAATCCTAAACAACAAGTAAAACGAGCAGCGGAACGTAAAGCCGTTCGCGAATCTAAAGCGAAATAAGCGATGATGACTGTTTGTAATTGAAAATAAACATTTGATAAGTTCGTTCCTTATTTATTGTTGTATTCATTTTTTAGCTTTATTTATTAGATATTAAAAAATTCATATGAGTATGTCATTGAAAACAGCTGTTTTCAACTTATATTTACTTATGTATTGTCAAGGATAATTCTATTTGAATATCTACTTGCATGATTAGTATATTACACTCCTCGGGAAAGAAAATAAGAAAAGCCTCAGATCACATGTTTGTTAACCTTGGTCAATAATTACATGTGATCTGAGACAGTTCTTACTTTACTTCCCTAGATGTGTAATATACTATTTTTCATTACTTTCATTTGCAAATTATATGGGTGATTCTCCAGACTTGGTTCATAGGGTATGATTTGGTACCTAAATAGATCGACAACGTAGTGGAGTCTCTGTAAATTATTATGACATTAAAGTTAGCTGTCACTTGACAATTTTTTAATTTTCTTTAACAAAAAAATTTGTTCTAAAAAATTGCATTTTTAATTTATTAAAATTTCTTTAAGTCCATTTTTTTGATAATTTTTTTTGCTATAATTTATTTGTTAAAAAAAATTAAAACAATTGTGAAGTGACAGCTAAATTTAATGTCATAAATTATTGCGTGGCAGGTAAACATTCTTTTCAGATGTAACAATCTGTATCTCTCAGGTAGCGGTCTGTTTTTGCTTGTCAAATTTATTTATCAACGTTTTGTTTTCAAATTAATTTTATACTATTTTTTAAACATGAAAAAATTAGTCAACTATTTGCTTTCCTTTATATTATTAGCTATTTTAAGTTGGATTAATTAATGATTATTTTATAGATCATCCTATTTGAAAAAAATAATTTACTCCCCATTTTATAGGTTTTAGTACAAAAAAGTTTTTTTTTTTCTAGAATTTAAATAGTTACGGTATATTTATGAATACAAATACTACCGTTTTGAGTGAATAATAAAAAAGATTGTTGGACACGTCAAAACTAGTTGTGTCTATATACATAAAAAAAAAAAATTGATTTTAAATTATGACAAACGCTCCAGATTGCATTTTATTATTTAGCGGTAAAAGAAAGTCAGGAAAAGACTATATTACTGATAATTTATTTAAAAGGTAAAATAAATATTACAATAAATGATAAGTAAGATTAAAGGATTTTTGGTTATGTAGGCTCGGTCCTGAAAAAAGTGTTATTATCAAACTTTCGGGTCCTATAAAAAGTCATTGGGCAAATACATTCAATCTAGATTTGAATCAATTACTAAGCGATGGAAAGTATAAAGAAAATTATAGGCTTGAAATGATAAAATGGGGAGAAGATAAAAGACGTACAGATATCGGATATTTTTGTAGAGCAGCAATTGACATGTACAATGGTAACGAACAATTAAGTATTCTTTATTTACATTAAATTAATTATTTTAATTAAACACTAATATCCATTAAAATTTATTTAGCAACCAGTAAAAAAATCTGGATAGTAAGTGATGTCAGACGTAAAACAGATATTGAATGGTTTAAAAAAACTTATGGAGAACTCTGTAAAACCATTCGAATCAATTGTAGTGATGACGTAAAATCTCAACGAGGCTGGAAATTTACACCAGGTAAAATTCATAAAAATGGAATCATGTTCATATTTTTTTTTTTTTATCATCTTTAACATAAACATTTTCGTAGGTATTGATGATTCCGAAACTGAATGCGATTTAGATGACAGAAGTGAATGGAATTTAAAAATAACTAATGAGGGTAATGACTTGGATAGTATTATTGATAAAATTATCCAAATTATTCCATAAGATTAATCTCATGATTGAAAAACGACTTATAGTTTATACTTGTTTTTATATAATTATTTATAATAATTTAGTTAGGTTTTTTTTTTTAAATTCAATCCATCTAAAATTTTCATAGATTATCGTTTCTTAACATGAATGATCAATTTATTGTATATTATTAGACATTATTATACACAATCACGTATATAAACGTAAATATATATTTTTTAAAAGAAACAAAATTTAGTTTAAATTGATTCCAAACTACATTGTAATTATTATTTAATTCAAAAAGAAAAAATGTAATTATGTAAATGGTACATAAATAGGTGATAGAACTACAAATAATTTAGAAGGTAAATCAACCGGTTAGTTAATGTTTATGTTTCAAAAAAAGCTCAAGTTACAACCAATTCGCCCAGTAGTAAGCCTACTACTAGTAAGACATTTAAAAATCACTTTTTTTTTTTTCACCACTCATGATGCGAAGCATCAGAGAGTGCTTTACGATCGAAAAATTTTTTTCGCCTCATTTCGGCAACTACTTTTATTGTTATATCCTTGTTAGTTTATGGAATCAAGATATTTGGCATTCTATTGTCAAGGTTATTAAATCGAGATTAATTGCTTACTTTTTATAAATTTATCTAGTGCAATAGAAACGAAAAAAAAACATCAAAATAGATCAAAAAGTTTTCCTATTCGTCATGTATGAAACTCCAGAAACACTGTAACTTGCGAAAAAATTCATTAATTTAGTTAAATTTTTTTTTTTTTTAAATTCTTTGAAAGAATTGTAGGTCACCGAATGCGAATGGATAGATAATTCAGTGTCATTTATTTACAATTAATAAAATGAAACAAAAACCAGAAGGCTGTTTATCTATATATATTGTGTGCATTGTCGTATGACATTAAAATTAACCGACGTTTAAGAATTTTAGATTTTTTTTTCAATTAAATTAGTACAAAAAAAGTATTTTTACAAAATTGCACGTATAATTTTTAGAACTTTCGACATGTGAAATTTTTTCAATTAATTTTTTTTTAATAATTTTTTCAATAAAAAAAATTCTAAAAATTTTTAGATGTCGGCTAACTTTATTGTCATCATTATCGTGCTATTTTAGCTATTTTATAATTTTTTTCACATTCTTCATTTTATTAATAATTCATGATTAAATGAGCATTATGAGTCGTGCACTTTTGGATTTTCCAAACTTTTTTTTTTTTTTAAGTCAAGTTATACCACTGTTATATTAGGTATTGTATCTACCTATAAATTGGAATATTGCTTTTTTGAGAGTTGAGATAATCTCATTTTTTATAATTTTCTATATTATATTATAACATAATAACAGAAATTGATGAATACTTAGCACATAAGAGATAAAATGATTCAATATCAAGTTTTTTCCAAAAATGTTTTGGTACAGTAATAAATGGCTTTTATTTAAACACTTATCATGTTTAATACATAATAAATTTCAGAGGTTGATCAACAAGTTACAATAACGCGACAGAAAAAAATCTAAAATACTTATGATGATCTACAATGAGTTCGATAATAAATAGACTTAATTAGTTTTTTATTATTATAGTTTTTTTTTAAAAATACAAAATAAATTTCATTAGCCTCACGAAACTTTTGCTAGGTCCCAAAATCTGACTCGAGTTCTAATAAATAATCTAATAAATTAACATATACATACTTAAAGTAATAAGCGCTAGCGAAAAGTTCAATTGGATAAATCTATTGGTAAATATCACAGTTAGAATAACTTATGGTTATTTTTTTTTTTTTTTATGATTACGAGTTACAATTGTATCTGCAAAAGTGGGATCAAAATCATTTATAGAGATATAGAATTCATAAATTAATTTGAAAAAATTAACATAAAATCAGTTAAAACAAAAATCCCAGAATTTCACTGAAACGTCTTTACTTGAACAAAAATGCAATTCTACTAATTTTTTAGAATAAATTAGTTTAAAGACCTAATATATCTTTTTGAAGTTTAATCCAATCCATAGCTGCCTGAGATGCGGTCTTCTTTTGACTTAACGCAATTGCAGCTTGATTAAATTTATCTTCATTTTTTCTGATGTACATTTGAGCATCTTGCTCCAACAATGCTACTTTATCAGGTCTTACCTCATCCATAGATATCATTTCAGTTAAATATGGATTAAATCGATAGTATACGTGATCAGGTAGAAGATCATTCAATACTATATGTACTCCTAAAATCAAAGTATCATCTTTTGTTTTTAATTTATTAATTGTGTTTACAATCAAATTTATGTCTTTAGTTGAATAATTACCTTCTGTATCAGTAGCACTTGCTAGAATTTTGTAAAATTTATCCTTCCAACTAGATGACCCGATATTTCCTTCTTTTATATGACCTTCATTGTTTGGAATAATTGGTGGAGTTCTACCAGTTCCAAATGACACAACACATTGAATTGGACTATTTGGCCATAAACGTTTCGCTTCATGAATCGCTACTGCACATGGATTATTAACCATTATTCCACCATCAGATAGAATATAATCTCCATGTTTAAACTCTTCAAAATATGTAGGAGCAGCAGCTGATGCTCTAACAGATTCCCATAACTTATGCCTATATGAGCCCATATACTGACTTTCAACTCGAGGTGGCAATGTATAATTTCTAAATATATATGCCGCTACGTGGGCATCATTAAAAACAGTTGCAATAGCTGAAAACTATAATAATTAATTATGATTTAAATGGCTTTTCATTATAAAATTTATTTAGTTATCTTAAGACTCTTTGGAATCCGGCTTATTGATCACCGACAAAATATCCCCGACAAGTTATCCTTCGAATTCGTTGTAGTTTTCGAAAATTAAAAAAAAAAAATATTAAAGGGTACAGCACGGTTAAAAGCGTATGTGATGGTTTAATATTGAATAAACACACACAAAAACCATGTCAAAAGGGCGCAACACTATTACCCGCGTTTGTGTTGGCCTATTACTGAGTAAACATACATTCAAACAAATAAAAAATATTTGTTTTGATTATAATGATTAAATAAATTGATTGATAATAATGATTAAATAAATTGATAATTTTTTGACGTAATTTGTTGTTACTTATTATTTTAGCTCCCCACTTTGAAAATGTTAATGTTATTTTATTTGTGTAATTTTAATGTTATGTGGGTGTTTATCTTTGTTATTTATAGTTTTACGAATAAATTCTGTCTGTTTGGTATCAATTGTCGGGGATGTTTTGTCATGGGGATATTTTGTCGGAGAATAAATTATCATGGAACCAACTCTTTTACCTTTGGTGAACAAGGATCACGGGCTGTTTTTATGAGATCTTCATTTCCCAACTGTTCTTGTAACATTTTTTCCCATAAAGCAGTATCATAGTATGCATGGCTCCATACTAAACTACTTGTCCCACGAAGTGCATTTTGATTGAAAATTTTCATGCTGAGTGCTTTATATAAATCAGAAATTTCCTCTAAAGATTTTCGTTTTGGGGATCCTATTAATTAGAATAAAAATATTAATGATAATGATCAAAGTTTTTATAGCTCTTATCAAAATAAAAGTAAATTAGTTCAAATTACAATTAAATTAGTTATTTGAGATAAGTACCATCATCTGTATTAGTCCATTTTATGACTGTTTGCAATAAAAAACAATACATTTAGTCAAATAAATAGACCGTGTCTTGTTAATTGAATATTCAAAGAGTGGGAAGTGATACAATATATTGATAAATACCTAAATTCGCTGCTAATATGGCACCAGTACTGACTCCACACATATAATCGAACATCTCATGTACTCTACGCCCTGTTAATTTTTCTAACTTTTTCAACATTTCAATGACTAGAAGCCCTCTTAATCCACCACCATCAATTGAAAGAATTCTAATACCTCGACAAGGAAGTGGTTCAATGTATCCTATGACAGCAAGAGCTTCTCGAATAGATTCTGTTAGAGATTAAAATACACGTTATTGCTAGTTATTGACTAGTTAATTTTACACTTAAAATTTGTTTCAACTAGGGAATGATCTTTAATTTGAATTTGAGAGTAAGAGAACTGTATGTTAAATAGGTATAACTCAAGAACCATTCTCCCGTTGGTGCAATCTGGGTAAGTGTAAGTATTAATTAATTGTGATTTGAAACGCAAAACCAACTTCACTAGCATTTTTTTTTTAATTCATAGTAACATATAAATAGCTTTCTTCTTTGTGTGATTACTTTCTTATTTTGAATATTAAAAAAAAAAAATTTCCGATACAATACATTTTTTTTTCAATAGTAACCATTTCTCCAGAAAAAGCGGTGGCGTTTAAATTATTGTAGATTTAAAGTGACTGGTACCTACTACTAAAAGTTTTTCCAAATTGTTTAATTCAATAAAATTACTACCGCTAACATTTAAGCAACAGTGATTAACTATTCTTTATCAAAATTTTATTTTCTTCAATTTTTCATAACAAATTTTTTTTTACTTTGAATCAACTCAAAAAATATTTAGGTGTATTGAAGCTTTAGTTGATAATAATTTTTTTACTGATAATCATAACTTAAAGAACCATCTAGATCGTTAATATATTTTTTAAATAGTAAATAACTATTAAAACTTTTTTCAAATAATAAAAAGATATGAAAAATTTTTTGTATCACATAATTTCGGAAAAAGAATTAACAGTAATACTTATATTGTACGAAAATAAATTGTTTATTCTTACCATTTACTTTCTCATCTTCAGACTTTTGCCTTGTTCGTAACAATACTTTTACTACTCCTTCTTTAAGAGCGTGATACCTTGCTTCCGGATACTGCTCTATATGGGCTAGAAAATCTTCGATGCGTTTCATTTGTGAGGTGCTTGATTCAGCAATAACTATACTGTTCAGTATGTGTTTAGTTCTCGATAAAATACTATCTTTTGTGACATTACTTTTAGCATATGTCTTCCATTTTGGTACTGTAGTTAATGGCAAGGATTCTTTGACTCGAGGATTTAATTTTGTAAATAAATTGTTCAACAATTGTGGTAATGCTAGTATTTGATCTCTTGTATTCTGCAATAAATCGTCTGATGCAACAACAGATGATTGTAAACTCTGTTTTTTATCATCAATATTTAAATCACCAGCTTCTCGATTAATGCTTTTTAATTCTTTCATATTTTGTTTTTCATTTTGGAATATTTCCGTTTTCTGATCACCATCTTTATTATTTACTGTATTATGATTATTAAAATTTCTCTTTTTATCATAATCATTTGAAGAAAGTGTCAACTTTTTGGTAACATCTACCCAGTACTTGTTAAGCGTCAACTTAAAATTTTCATTATATTTTACAATCGATAACAAACTTTTTGAGTTAATAAATGATTTCCATTGATTTTGCATTTTGGCTTTAGATTCTGTTAAAATATTCATAGAATAAGATAACTTTCCAGTCACATTATTATCATTTCGCTTTGTTACACCTTCTATGAGCTTTCTGAAAAATAGTTAATTTTTTTTTATTATTATAAGTATCTCATTTATGATATAAAATATGACACTGAAGTTAGCAGACATATCAAAATTTTTGATTTTTTTTTATTAATTAAATTACAACTAAAAAGATATTTCTAAAAAATTGCACATATAGTTTTTCAAGTTTTTTACAGGTGAATTTTTTTTTTTAATTGTTTAATTTAAATTTTTTCAATAAAAAATTTTGAAGTGTCGGCTAACTTTATTTTCATTATAAAATTATTGTCAAAAACGAAATTAAAGGTAATAAAAAATAAAGCGTTCACTATAATAAAAGTTTTTTGGAAATTATGTCAACAGCATATTCAGACTGAGAATTAAAATTAGCAGACATCTGATCAATTGTTGATTTTATTTAAAACAATAAACTAGTAAAGAAGAATATTTTAGAAAAATTGCACTAATAAATAGTTCTCTAAAATTTGTGCGATGTCAATTTTTTTTTCTTATCATAATTTGTTTGTAAAAAAAAATCCGAAAATTTCCAGATACCTGTTACTTCTAGAGTTTCATTATTCCCAAATGCTGGACTAAAATACACTTTAAAAAAATTTTTTTAACGTATTGGTCGATTTTATTGCTTATTATTTTCCAAATACAGCAATTAGTATTTATGAACAATAACACAATATTATATTAAAGTGTATAATTAATATTTATAAACATGGTTTTAAATCACAACATACGTAACCTAATATTTATTGAATGCAAGTGTAAAACTAACTGAGTAACTGTACATTTTCTCGAAAAGTATAAGTAAAGTGCGTCGTAATGATAACTGAGTCATAAATTTGGTTTTTTATTCATTAAAAAGAATAAAAACAATTAAATTTACTTATTATTTTGTCTCGACTTGTCATTAACTCTGGAACACCTGACAATAGTTAGTAAATTTAAAATCCATAAAGTCCGAAGGGGATTATAACGTGACACGGTGACAGCATGACAGTAAGTATACGTGTAAAGAAAGGTATATATATTGGTATATAAAGGAATACCCGTGACATACATGCACATATATTGGTATTTTGATGAAAAAAGGGCGCGAGGAAAAGAAAAATTATGTTCAATTGTAACAAATATTCATAATCTTCACCTTCTTGATGAGACACCTTGTTTGCAGTATTTAGAATTTTTATGTAACGCCATTTTTCTATTCAACATTGAATAAATTATTTTACCTGATTCTGCGTTAATTATCTTCATTAATACTTAGTTGAAAAAAAATATGTTCACTTGAAAAAACAAAAACTTTTTCTTATAATATTACGATTGTTCAATAAATTGAACAGTTATTATTAACAAGAAACAAATATTAAACTGTTTATATAATATAAATTACAAAAGTAATCAGTTAGACTTATTATTTTACTGTGTTAAGATGAGACTACAAACTGTATCCTTTATAGATTTCTTTTGGCAATATATAATTATATTTGAAAATAATATCGCGCGATATTATGACGCGATTTTGGCACAATAATTCTTTATCATAGATATACTATGACTCTTTTCTAATTTATACTACAAATCTAATCATGTAAACAAAGCAAATTCAATAATAAATTAATGATGCAATAATATACTTAACATTTTAATTCAATTATTTGCCTAAACATCATCACATGTCTTTATTTTTCTCCAACGAAGTGTAAATATTTTTGTTTATGATGTGAATGTCAATATTTACATTTTATTTTTTTGCATACCACACGAGGCTACTACAGCTCTATACAAAAATGTAATACGTTTCGACTTTAATGTAATACGCTTCAATAAAAAAATTAATTATTTTATAAGTATACTGTCATTCTAAAACGCATATTATATTTCAGCATTGATTTTTAGCCTGCTAGAATAAATTTTCAGTAAGTATTTGTAAAAATTATTCATATACTCACCTGAGAACTGCATAAAAAAAGAAATATTTCCTATTTCCTTTTTTTAAATTAACATTTGTAAAAAGACCTATAATATATAAAAATGACGTGATTTTTTTGTGAAAATAATTTAATAGAATCACATTATGTATGCATTGGTGCTATATAATTATGATACAAACAAAATTACTTAAATTCGAATTACAAACTTTTCAATAAATAAATAATTATTAATTTATAAAATATTGAATCTACTACTTTTTAGTTTTATATACAATTATTAACTAAAAAATATCACAAAATGCCAATTAGATGTACAATAAAATATTCGATCTGCCTAAATGTATAGAATTTTATTTTTACAGTTGCATAAAAAATTTATAAAATACTGGTGGCGAAATACCATGAATATATTAATATTATATTAGTAATTCTTAGAAACAATTTGAAAAATAATACTAAATTTAAAAACTAACCGTAGCATAGTTTTTATTGCACAGCGATTGAAAAATTTATCTACCGTACAAATGTTTTTTCAATTGTACAATTCAATCTTTTTGATTTATAAACTATCAAAGAAGTTAGAACCAATGAAATAAATGAAATAAAATTTCTTAACAAATTTGTTAACCGAGCACAGTTTGATTTTTTAAATTCAAAATTCAACTAGAAAATTTTTCGTCATTATTCCTTTTTAGTTTGAATCTTTCTATTGAATGCTTTCAACTTTAATTTTACTAATTGATATAAGAAATAGTATATGTAGAGAATTTAACGATTTTTCATATTTTTTTTAATCAAAAAATTAAAACGGTGAGCAAAATTGAAATATTTTGTTTTGCTTAAAATTATTTCTCTAACTCAATATTTTCAATGCGTATGCATTACCATATGAAATATATAAAAAATATTAGTAAATTCCCATGAAATAGAAAGTATTTTCATTTAAGTGCTGCTTGAATTAATACTATTTTACAAACAATAAATAGGTAACTAAAACGCCGATTCATTATTGTGTTGCTTCCATGACTCAGTTACAACGCCATTCAATTGACAATTACTGGTTTCAGTCGGTGCTCGAGCAAATTGTATAAACAATTGTTCTAATGTTGAAGATAGTACAACAAAGTCTTCAATGCAGTCGATATTATTTTTCAGTTCATTCATAACTGTATACATAGCGGTCCATGTAACGTTGGGATCAGTTATGTGATAACCGAGAAATCCATTGTTCTCGTCCGTAAGTTTACATGGAAAATTAGACTCCACTTTTAATTTTATTGTTTCAATATCTGAATTATTATGATCTGGTAAAAGTTTTATATGAATATTGTAACCAGCTCCGAATCGTTGTTTTAATTCTTCACTAGCTCCGATACAAACTATTTTTCCTCCTACCATAATTACTAAGCGATTACAAAGTACTTCACATTCTTCCATACTGTGTGATGTCAATATTATTGACTGACCAATATTTTGACATGACTTAAGTGTATTCCATAAAGATCTCCTTGCTGCAGGATCAACACCAGTTGTAGGTTCATCTAATAATACAAGTGGCGGGTTACCCATCAACGCCATAGCAATATTTAATCTGCGTTTATTCCCACCACTGTAGGTACCACTGGGCTGATTGGCACAGGCCGTCAAATTAAGTTTAAAAACCCACTTTTTTACTATTGAATCAATTTGAGAACTAGGTATTCCTCGAAGTTTAGCAAACAAATACAAATGATCCCAGGAATTGAAAGTATCAATTATAGCATCTTGTTGCGGACAATATCCCATTTGCATGAGATACTTTATCCGCTCCGTTGAAATATTACTGTCTTTTAAATACATCGATCCATTAGTTTTTATTGAAGCACCCGTTAACATTCGAAAGGTCGTACTTTTTCCTGCACCATTTACACCTAACAAACCAAAACATTCACCTTCTTTAATTCTGAAATTAATCCCTTTAACAGCTTGGAAATTTCCATAATATTTTTCTAGTTCTTGAACAAAAAATATATTCTCACTTTGATACATTTGATTTTTTTGTTTTTTCATAAGTTTCGAAATCTCTTCAAACACAATAGATCTTTCCCTTAATACCATTTCATCTATTCCAATAATAGAACTTTTGTTTGTTTTTCGTCGTCTGAACATTGCAGTTAATTCAGCGAAAATTTTCATTTCTAACAAAGCAATGACCGTAAAGAAAATGACAGGTAAACAAGTAAGATAGGCCATACTTTTCCGAAGACTTGGAAGTATGTCGAATAAATCATCAAAATAAGATATTGGTTTTTTACATACACCGTCAAAACAATCCATACCACAACATGGGTCTAAACCACTGATACAAGAAACTTCCAATAATTTATTAGGCATTCGCCGACATCGCGCATTTTGAATCAAAGAATTATGGAATGAAAGGTGTCCATAAATAAAACTCACGTGAGGAATGAGTAAAAATAAGTTACTTTGAATTTTCCGGAATATTTTAAATGCATCGTGTTTTACTTCCATCGAAAAAGCAAATAATATTAATTCCACAGCAGCTAAAAAAATGATAATGTTATTATTACAATACTTCAAAATTATAATTTATTGTAAATAAGTACTTACTTAGAACTAATGGTGCTACACACAAAGCGATGATGGTTGAATTTAACGTTTTTTTCAAAAAACTTGTCAAATAAACAAAAGGCAGTACACTAATTCCAAATAATAGTAGCAATCCCACAAAAATTCCTAAAAAAATAAAAATATATGTACTCATTCTGTTCGAATAAATTGGAGATTGACTTTAGTTTTGTGAAAAATAATTGGCGAATTCAAGAAGTTGAAACTTAAATTACACATTTTAGAAAAAAAAATTTCTTAATATTGGAAATAAATTTTTTAACTGAATTAAGTACTTCAAGTTTCTTTAATTCTTATGACTTTTCATTAAATTAAATCAAGATTTAAAAATAAACTTACCAATTTCCTCTAAATGATAATACTCGGTTCCTAATGTCTTGTCAATAAAAATAAATGTTGCTAAAAGTAGTAACACAGAAACAATGTATTGTATTAAATCGAAAAGGAATGTTGCTACCCAGTACATCAATGTAGGGGCACCAGTCATCAGTTGTAATTGTTTTATTCCTGACAGTGATTCTGTTAAGGGCTGTGTAACATACATAGCTATTGCTGGAGCTAAAAATACGATCATCGAAAGAGTAACATCAGTATTTAGCATCGGTGGTTGATTTACTTTATCGATATCTGGAAGTGACTGTGCAGATGTTTCGATACCATAGGAATTATCTTCAGTAAGTGCTTTTAATAATGTATTAGTAATGCAATTTATAGTAATTGGTATACTAAGAAGAGCACTCCCGGAGTAAAAACCATTAGCTGATATGTTATTGGTTCCATTGAATTCAGCTGATACTATTAATTTATTGCGATAAGTACTCAAATCATTATTTGCTAACTTTAATAAAGTATCCGTGAGACTTAAGTTTGTTGGGGCAATAATTGCATTACTGTGATAGTACTCAATAGTATCTTTGTACTTGTTACTAAATGTATTATTTTCTGCGTAAACAAAAGCAGTTGAATGCTGATAATTATTCAAAGTCAAAGGTGTAAATTTATCAGAACCAGAAGAAACTCCATGATCTAACAAAATTAATACCGCCGCTAAGCATGGAAGTATTAAACTTATCAAAAAATTCCAGGGATTTTTACGAGCAAATATGATTTTTTTCACTAAAAATGCCATAAAAGTTTGTATATAAAAAGCAAAACCTTGAGTTTTCTTGAAGGATCCGATTGAATCACTTGAATCAACAACGTCACTATTTTCTCGAGTGACTTGCAAAAATACTTGTTCTAAAGTTATCATAGATACGCTTATACCTGTGATTCCTAATTTTTTTTTGGATGCTTCTAACTTATCCAATGCTTGCGGCAACTTATTAACACGTGGAACAGTTAATACTGTTTTCCCATCATTTTGATTCAAGACCTCTACTATAATTCCGATTTCATTTGAAACATTTCTCACATCAAACCATTGTTCAGTTGATAAAGTTATTTCAATTTGACCATTTCCGTATAAATTTTTTAAAAACATTGATGTACCATAACATTTTACGTTACCAGAATGCATAATTGATATCCGATCACCCAATATATCAGCTTCTTCCATATCATGAGTACTAATTATTATTGTTTTTTCACCTCGCATTTTTAATATAATATCCCAAACTTCTCGCTTACTTTCAGCATCCATACCTGACGTTGGTTCATCCAAGATTAATACATTTGCATCACCAATTACTGCCATCGCTAAACATAATCGTCTTTTTTGACCTCCAGAAAGTTGATTAGGAAACGCGTATTTTTTATCGGTCAAATTTACTTTAGCTAATAATATTTTCACTTCTTCTCTTAACTGTGCTTTTGATTTTGTTTTTCCTTTTAATGTTCCAAAAAACATCAATTGTTGATGAACATTTAAATCTGGAAATACCATATTTTCTTGAGGACATAATCCAATATTGTTACTAATTACCTTTGGATTAGTTGAAATATTTTGCCCATTTATGAATATAACTCCTTCAGACGAATCAGTTAGTCCAGATAAAATCGACATCATAGTAGTTTTACCAGCGCCATTATGACCAAGTAAAGCAGTTATTTGACTTTTATAAAAGTCTAATGATATACCTTTTAATGCATGAACTTTTGTATTTCGAAACCAATCTGTGGTATAGACTTTTTTCAACTCTCGAATCTTGATACCTGATACAAGACTACCTTCAGGTACTACTTCAAATTCTTTTCTATCAGCATTAGTATTTCTAAAACCATCTAGATCTTCTTCGTTATCTATTTTATTCATCCTTTTTCGCTGAAAATATTAAAAGACTTTCTATATTCAGATACTTTTGAAAATTAGTTAAAATCGAATTATTCACTATTTACTATTACAAACCTGGAAACAATAAAATGGACTACGCTGAATTCCATATTTTCCAGGACGGACATTATATACATAGAGTGTCATGTAAAAATGAAAAATAATACCTATTATTGAAAAAATCATCAAAACTCCAATACTTCCTTCGGGAGCTCCCGTATTGGAACTAGTTTTAAACAAATTAAACCAGTTGATACCAGTCACTAAAATAAAATGCATAAAAAATATAAAAAATGTTCTCTATAATAATAATAATAATAATAATAATAATAATAATAATAATAATAATAATAATAATAATAATAATAATAATAAATAATAATAATAATAATAATAATAATAATAATAATAATAATAATAATAATAATAATAATAATAATAATAATAATAATAATAATAATAATAATAAACGTTTTAAGTACGTACATTTACTCTCGTAGTCTGTAAGTTCGGCAAATATTTTTTTCAATATGAAATTCGGAGATAAAATTCCAGCATATAAAAAAAACCGTTCAATTGCATATCCATGTACAAAAACAGCTAAAATATTCATAAGCGTTGTAACCATGAAAGTTAGGAATATTCCATGAGAAGCTGTAATATAATCACAAATAAGTAAGTTTCTAAATTTTATCAAATTAATAATATATTTAACAATACATACGTTTCCAAAAATATGATGAAATATGATAGCCAAATGTAATGACATGACATGTGTGTAAAAATAACGCAATCCACACAATGAAGGCATTACCATAAAGTAAAAAAGGCTTTACTCTGGGAGGCATAAAGTGTTTTAAAAGTACAACTATCGGTAATAAATAAGTTGTACTATATAATGCTCCACTTATTAACCAACTTAACATATTTATAGAAGTTTTTAAGCCATTTACTGACATAAGAATCTGAAAATAAATTAAATTCAGTTAGGTATTCTAAAAAAGACATGTTGATTTAATGACAAGAAAAAATAAAGTTTCCTGTTAACGATTATTAAAAAGTATATACGTCTAAAAAAGTCAGGAAAAATTATAATAATTTCATAACTATTATTAAAATTATAATAATACATACATTGATTCCGATATATTTTTCATTGGCTGGAAATGATATTTCTACACACAATATTATAAGAAATACCAGTCGAGCTAGTTCTGCAAATGTATCTCCAGTAATAACAGCATCTTTATCAACTTTAATGTAGGGTGGATACGGCATTTGTTGTATTGTTAACTATTAAAATAACACATTAATTTATCGTTAAACTAATTATCAAGAAAAATTATTTCAAAAATAGAAAATGTTACCTCTGAACGATTAAATTTAGGGTTTGGTACAACATAATCAATATAAGCTTGGTCTAAACATATTTGGACTTGAATTAATGGTGCTTTTAAAAATTGAATATTAGCTAGATCGCTATTTTCTTGTGAATCAAATAACTCGGATGGCATCAACGAGGATACTCGTAGTTTATACTTTAAACGTGTACTGTTTTCTAGTGAATCAAAAATTACACCAACACATTGTGGTGCACCGCTCGATGTTGTAAAATCGCGTTGAAGTTCAGCAATCAAAGAATCTTCATCTTTTGACCCAACAACATCTACAAAATAAATATATAAACTTATTTTAGAAATATTTCATCTAAAAATAATTAATCTTAATGAATAGCTTTCTGATATCATCTACAATCAGCCTGTTTGTTTGCTTGCATTCAATTAAGTAATTAATTACAAAGAATGGATTATTTGTATGATAAATTAAAAATAAATTATTAATAACTATTAAAGAGGTCGATCAATCGGTAAAAAAAGAAATTAAAAAATTGACTTATCTCAATCCTGGAATTAAAAAATTTCTAAACTAAGAAATACTCAGACATCGTTTACGTTTTTAAGATTAATTATAATGAGCAATAATTTATGACATAAGACCTTTTTGTCATAAATGAATTTAATGAAAAATATTACAATTAAAAGTTGTCAAGGTTCCAATAAATAATAATTGAAAAAGCAAGATTAAAGTTAATTACCTGAATCTTTCAATTTAAGACAATTCCTTGTGGCTTCCATGAGTTTTTTAGTAAAATTATTCTGGGGTGTATACTTAATAAACGTTCCAGAAATTGAAACATCCTTCAATAAGTTAGATTGAGTTCGAATTTCATAATATGAATTGTGAGGTATACGTGTAGGTGTACTATCGATCATTAATTGGATATTTTCTCCAATTAAAAATAACAAAATTGGAATGATAATTTGTACAAAAATTGATTGTACCCAATGTTTTTTTCTTACTAAAAAATTTTTGTTTAATAACAACAAAAATATTTTCGTTGCTTCACTCATATTGTTTTTTATAAATCTATTTTGATGAATAAAATAAATAAATGTTTTAAATCCTCTCACTATCTTCTAATTGTTTAAAGTTGAAATTATTTCGAAACACCTGAAAAATTAAATAAAATAAATTATTATTTTACTTAGTAAATGTGTATATAAAAATGTAAAAAACTGACTTAAGTTGAGAAATTGTTTTCCTCAACCCAAGAATTATTAAAATGATACAATGATAAGTAAAATACCTATGTCTCACGTTCGAGTCAGATACAATATCTTATACGTATTATCTATTAAAAAGCCAACATTATTTAGTGAAAATAATCTGAGTTTTTAATTTTTTCAATCATTATCAACAACATTGATAAAACAAAACGATTGACGTTTTTAAATGATAAAATAAACGTGCATCATATATAATTAATAGCTAATTTGTATTTTAGATTACAGTTTATGAATACCGATAAAATATTTTTCCAACAAAAATGAAATTGATGACGCATTACAATAATTTGAGAATGTCCTACATTATAATATGTACATTATTATATGTAGTGCATTTTATACCAAGTTTTTGTTGTTAATTTATTTGCGGCTCCGATTTCTTTTAATTTAATTTTTTTTTTGTACATTTTAAGACATTCACCTGACTTTATTAAGTTCAAGATTTTTCAAATACTTTAGAAAATAGTTTAATATATTAAAAAAAAAATGTTCAAAACGAATAATTTTTTTAATTTTATAGATTGTTGAAATTATGTAGCATAAGTTGTTGAAAATTCACAATTTCAATCAAAAAAAACTGGCTAATCAAAATTAAAAGTTTTTGGTGCAATTATCCTGAATCATTTGAATATTAATCTGAGTTTTCAGCAAAATTGTTGTTATTTGATGATAGATGAATTCCGAGCAAACAATACATCAATTAACATTAATATGCAAAAAAACATTGTTTATATAGAAACAGTTGTATCGTTTATTTTTACTTACAGTGAATTAAGTATTTAAAATGTATTCAAATTGCAAAGTGGAAATTACTGAAAAATTTATATATATCCAAGTTTCACACATAATTTCAACTCATACACTTGTAAATTAATTTACTAGATAATTATAGTAGTTCCCATTATTAAAAACTCTTGATACCTACTGATTGAATGCAAACAAAAATGGACATACTCATTTTTCTTATCTAAATAGATAAATCGAAAAAAAGTATATTATTATTTTCCTATCAACCATGCTGCTTTATCCATTTTCTCCTTCTCTACACTCTATAAGGCATTGACATATTTGTTTGTTTGTTTCTATGCAGTCAATGTGAGTAACTAATAAAAAATAAAAAAAAAAAAAATTGTAGTGAGAGATACTCACTGTCGCTGGCATAAATTGTTGAAATAGTTTTAGGACTAGGACTAGGACTAGGACTAGGTTACATACTAGATGTAAGTGCGCCACCTCTTGAACAAAAATTGCGGATTCAAAAAATTTTATTTTTTTTAATTATTTTTTGCAGAAATTTCAAAATCAAGTACATAATATAAAGAATATCGTATAAAACTGAAATAAACAGATATCGTTCAATTTTTAAGATTTTCTTTAATAAAAAAATTATTATGAAGAAAATAGGAAAAAAAAATTTCACAGATACAGTGAATTATCAAAAACTATGAGTGTAATTTCTTATAATTACAAAAGATATATTAACTATTGATAGTTAAAATTTTATTGGTTAACTGGAATATTTTTAGTTCAAATTTACTGGTTAAAAATCATAAAAATTTCAAGTGCTTGCTAATTTCGAAACTTCCGCAATAGTAAATTACCGCTTTTTTTTCAAGCATCAACCATTCTGCCTCTTAATTAGCTGAGTGAATAACCAGCAATTGTTTATTATTGGAGCCATTTTCAGAATTCAAAATCAGCCCATATAAAAAAGAAATAAATATTATTTAAAGAATTTTTTTTATTCGCTATTTACTTATTTCCTTATTGTAATACAATCCTACTAATTTTTAATGTTATAATTATTGTATTAATGCAAATTTAAAAGACAGGTAATTTCTCAGTATACATTGGTTTGTATGTACTTTCGGAATTTTCAGACTTTCCGATTTTTTTTAATTAAAATTTTTCTTAATTTTAAAATGAGCAGGAAGTTTTGGAAGATCATTTTGTTTCTTAAATTGAAAATATTTGATTTTTTATTAAGATACGTATCAATTTTTCATGAAATATCATAAAGTATTCAAGGTAGTTTTGCAATTTCAGCACTAAAGCGCATTACAGCACTTTATATTAACGTTGAATGTTTCAACTACAGCAACGCTTCGCACAATCAGCACAATCGAGCACTCTCAAAAGTATGTGCTGCCTTTTCGCGAGATGAGCGCAAAAGACACCAACTCAGTAGCAAAAAATTAACAAGTTTTTTTTCTTCAAGTTGGCATTGATCGAAATTTTATTTATGCGGCATTCCACGCCAAATCGACCACTTTTTACCTTGACCCCTTTTCGATTTGGCTGAAAATTTTCTATCCTTTTCTACCCGATAAAAAATGGTTTTCAGAATTTTTTCAAACTTTTTCGCCCAATCAAAAAAAAAGTTATAAATTAAAAAAAAAAGTTTTTTTTTTTTTTTTTTTTTAAATAGCTATTACTTTTTCAAAATTTAACTTATTGAGACGTTTTTTTTTTATTTTAATTTTTGTTTTTCTTAAAACATTATTTTGAAAATTTTTGTGAGTCTGAAGAGAACTTCTGAATTCGAGAAAAAAAACACAAATTGAAAATAGTAATCATCGAAAAAAATTAATTTTTTTTTCGAAAAATAAGATAAACAATTAAGATAAATAATTAAGATAAATTAAGAAAAATAATTAAGATAAACAATAAAAGTAAGCTTAAATTATTTTTTTTTCCAGAAACTAGATTGAAAAATAAAGAAAATGAAAAAAAATTGTTTTTCAGTTCATTTTTTAACAAAGGACAGGGATTTTAAACAACACATGTAATGAATTTTCATCTCTTCAAAATTTTCTACTTTTTGATTCGTTAAATCTATTTCTTCACGGTTTCGAGAAACGACCGAAAAACAACTTTCGAGTTGTCGTCGGTAATCATCGAGAAATTTTTGATTTTTTTTTTTTAATCTAAAAAATAATAGTCAAGATAGGTTTGAATAATTTTTTTTTGTTTTTGTTTCCAAAAAGAACAATTAATAAAAAAAATTTTGAAAAAAAAAACGTCCTGATAAGTCAATTTTTGAAAAAGTTATGACAATTTAAGCCACACCGTCCATAATCTGCTAGATTTTGAATTTTTTCGGAATGTAAAGCAAAATTTGAAAAAAATTTCCTCGAATTTTTTTTATCACAAACCGACTGTATATCACTGTTTTACTTTTAAATTATCTGAAATTGCTCGAGGGTTGCTAATACAAAATACGAAACATAATAATAATAATATAATAATATAATAATGATAATAATATTAATAATATAAAAAAAAATGATTTACTTTTTAACTATAAACTCAAACTCTTAATAAATATTAAGATGCGTTGGGGCAATCTTTATTCTTACAAACGATAAGTTAGGGACTGTTGATATTAACAATATAAAACAAATTTTACGAAAATGGCATGAAAGAGAGAGAAAAAAAAATAAATTTTTATGAAAGAAAGAGAAATAAGAGATGAAAGAGAGAGAGAAAATTATGAAAAGATGGATAAGAAATAGATGAAGAGAAAGAGAAAGAGATAGACAAAGAAAACGAGTAACCATGCAACGTTCGAGCAAGCAATTGTTAAAAAATATATTTTTATTTAATTTTTTTTTTAATCTGTTGACTAAGGAGGCATTTAATTAGTACCTTCAAGACCTGGAGGTGGAGATTTATTTGAGTTTATTGAGAGGTTCAGTAAGTGGTTTTATTGTCAGGTGATCAGGTAACAACAATGGGCGCCACAGAGAACAAACAAAGAATAGCATTATATGCTGGTTAGTTATTGTCGGTTAATATTCTTATTATTAAGATAGAAAAATTACTGTTTAGCTTTTTTAATTTTTTTTTTTTTTTTTTAACCTAACTCGCGTTAATATGAGAGAAACACTACTAGGACTTAACAAGAGACTCGACTGTTTTTCATGTGTATTAATCTAAGCATTTTAATTTACGAAAATTTTCCTTAACGATAAATCTTAATAAACTCGCGTCTCTTTATCCCAAGACGGATGCATTTTTTTTTATAAATACTTTTTACAATCCAGCTTTATCAGTAACTCATAATAATATATTCATACGTACTTGCAATATTAAAAATATTTTTAAATAAATTGATATGCATTTATTAAAATTTTGTGAATCTTTCACTACCATTTTCTTACAATTATAATTTTTGCTAATAATTTTCAGTGAAAATTCTTATTTAATTTAGCGCTTGAGTTGCGCGACGAATGACATTGCAGCAAGTTTACGCGCATCAAGTATGGTGAGCTGGGGCATTATGTATAACTGATAACAACGCGACTTTTCGCATGACAAGTGACATATCATTTACGATATTTTATAAAAAAATTTTTCGTCACGATAAAAACACTATTGTGACCAAATTATCGTCATATATTCATAATTATTATGTATGTATAAGTATCAACCCATTTATAAATGTGTGCGTGTGTTTAACTATACATTACTCTTTATTTTACCTAACAAGATGGCCGATGTTATTTTCTCTTATTCAGTTCGTTATTATTAATAGAGCGCGCGATAATTTTTTTTAACGTTCATTCATAGCTATAGTTAAATAAGTGTAATAAAATTTAATAATAATAAAAATTTTATTTTAAACATTGGCTAATGTTTAGATGTGTTTTATTTGCAGACTACTTCACTATGTCCAGCACTTACATTATAGAACCTCATGAGAATGAGAAGGATTCTAAAAAAGATGATAATTTCATTATTGTGATCAATGATGATGGAACTATGGCTGTTGATCAAGAAACTCTACAAAATTTATTAAGTTGGTTTTTATTTCATATACAATAATAAAGTTTAAAAGTGATTGGTTATAATAAACATACATTATTTTCAGTAAACAAATCAAATGCCAATGTGAGCGTTGTGAGAGTAGGACAAACTGAAAATGATGGTAATCTAACATTCACAGTGGACCCATCCAATTTTGAACATAGTGATTCTTCAAACACAGCACCCAGTACCATTGACACTAACTTTGATGATCCTTTCATGGCAATGGATCCAGAACAGTTGGAGAAGCTTGAAACTGCTTTACAGAGTGAAGAAGCAAAGCAAATACTCGGCGAAAATGTTGCTGCGATGCTTGGTTTGTTAATTTTCTATTAATACAATTATAATAACAATTATTTTAGTTTTATGTTTTGGTTGGTTATAATTTTTATCAATTAATTTTAATTTGTTTTTTTTTAATTTTTATTTAAGATATGTTAACAGTTGAAGAACATCAGAATTCTATAAGGTATGCTGTAGAATTAGATCATTGTTACACGAGCCGGTCATCACCTTTGGATCCAGAACCACTAGATCCTTTGCCAGTAGTGAATTCGCCTGAAAATGATCACACTGATATTAATTTCACAATGCATCACCAATCGCAATCAACAGTATCTACAGCAACAGAAAATTCAACTCAAATGACAGCATCTCCAGTAAAGTCAATAATAAAGACTAAACAACCTGTTGGTCGTCCAAGAAAAACACCTATTCCTAATTCACAATTACCAAATGCTCCTAAATCTTCAAATTCTAATGTTTTGCGAAATCTGACTACTCTTCAATCAGAAAATCGAAAGTCAACAACAGTAAATCAAGAAGAAGAAAATAAAACAAATGATTTATCATCTTCTACAGAATCTTCTGACTCTGAAACATCCGACAATGATTCTGATTTTGGACCACGAGGACCTAGAAGATCGGGTGTACGAGCCCGTGGAGGTCGCAGAGGACTTACTACTCGTGGTGGTAGCATGTCAGCAACAAGAAGACGTGGTGCAAGCAAACGAATGGACGTTGATCAAACACGTAAACAAGATAGTGAAATGGCTGCAGTGGTTAATACAATGAAGCATTCAGAAAAACCAGCAGCAGCAGATGAGTATTTGTCTGTGAGTCCATTAAAAAAACAAATTAAAATTAATCCTAATCGAAAGAAAGAAGAAGGATCTTTAACACATCAATCTTCTGATGAATCTTTAGTTGTTCCTGAAAACAATTTACAAACGACAAACCAAGCAAAAGCAAATCTCATAAATGCAAACATGATAAAAGGTGATATGATTTTAACAAAACCAGGTCAACTAAAAAATCAAAAAGTTTATTTTATTAAAAAGAAAGTCATTGATAAACCCGAAGACATGAAGCCAACTTTTACAATTGCATCGAAAGATCTTAATAAATCTGCAAATCAAATTCAGACTAAGCTTATAACTTCTCAACATGGCAAATTGATGGCAGTAACGCCGAAGTCTATTGTAAATACTTCACCACAAGTTATCCAATCAGATGCTGATATAAATACAATAGTACTTCCATCGACACAATCTCCGGCATATACTCAACTTGTACAGAAACAACTAATTAAATCTCCACCTGTCACGTCGTCAATTAAAATCAAACCGACTATAGAAATAAAAAAAGATAAAAAAAAACTTGAAGGTAGTGAACCATATCCAAAACTAGAAGAACCTTTAAAAACAATACCAGATGTGAAACCATCTGATGGAGTTAAAAAACAGATTAAAAAAGATCCACGAAAATCTCTTGGTACCTCTGTAAGCTCCTTAGAGCCAGCACTCTTTTCTACTCCTGATATCATAAGAAGAGTTGGTTCTAATAATGAATCTAAAGGATCTGATTCAAATGTATCAGTTAGTTCAGGAACATCTATCTCTAATGCTTCAGAATCAACTTTAACATCCTCGCCGGTTGTGTCATCTGATGTTTCTTTTAAATCTAATATTGAAACTCTTAATCCTGAAGTATCAGCTGAAACTAACAATTTACTATCTCAATCCCTAATTAATTCAGATGTTTCAACTATGATATTTGATTCCGACAGTCTAGAAGAAAAAAATATATCCAAATTACCTGTTACTGATGATCTCTCTTTAGATCCTGGTAAGCTTATAACTTAAATTTTCATTGTTGTTTTTTTTTATTTATTTTTTTTTAATTTTCGTTAAAATATAAATCATAAAAACAAAGGGCTTATTTTTATTTTTTAATATTTTCTTAGCATCACAAACTGTAATTAATGAAGAAATTAGAAAATCTGATGATTCTGTTGAAAACATAGTTTCTGATCAAAGTAAGTTTTCTTTTGTATAATTTTGTTTTCTTAACGTTTTATATCGATGTTAATTTATTTTTTTTTAAATACTAATAAATTTTCAATTTTTAATATAGTTATATTTCTATAAGAAAAAAAAATTTTTCTTTCATAGATGGAATAGAAGAAACAGAACATCTTCTTGCAACATTAGAAATGGAAGCTAGTAAACATGAAGAAGAATTACTTGCAGAGGCATTACTACTTCAAGAGCAACTTGATGTGGACTTAACAGATACTGTAAGACATCTTTGAATAAAATTAATTTTTTTTTTAATCATTAAAATATTTATTTTATTTTTAATATTGTAGGCAACTTTAGATGAATCAACTAATGCCGTTCCGGATTCGTTGCTGGGAACAACGAGTTTCAATACAGAAAAATTATCAGCTATTACCACGCAATCTTTTCCAGATGAAACAGTCGAGAGAGAGACAAATACTGATAATTTAACTGATTCTCATGAAGCAGAGCAGTTGAAGAAAAAGAATATTAAAGAACCACCGTCACAAATTCTTCGGGGTGGAAGAATAATAACGTTACCACCTATTGAAGCACCAGCAACAAGAAGTAAAAGGTTACAAGTTAAATCTGAGTCGTCTTCAAAACCGGATGATGAAAAAAAAAGTGACAAAGTTAAGAAACAAATAACACAAGCTAATCAAATAGAAGATATGGAATCTGAAATAGAAGATGATGATGAAGAAGAAAATTCTGACTCCGAAGATGACCCTAATCGGCTTTGGTGTATTTGCAAACGGCCACATAACAATCGATTTATGATTTGTTGCGACGTATGTGAGGATTGGTTTCATGGAAAATGTGTTAATGTGACTAAAACGATGGGTAAACAAATGGAAGAAAAAGGACTTGAGTGGGTTTGTCCAAACTGTAGCAAGAAAAAAATAGTGCAACCTGCATCAACAATAACCAAGTCATTGACAATAAAACCGCCTAAGACAGAATCTCACACACAAATTTCAAATACAGAAACTTCATTAACACAATCGTCTGATGGACCAGTTGAAGTAGCGTTTAATGTTAAACAAAATGCTTTATCAAATCTTGCAGTAACCCAGTGTGTTGTGTGTAAAAAAGAAGCAAGATCATCTAGTATTTATTGCTCCGATGCTTGTATTCTTGCTCATGCTGAAGAAACATCAGTTAAAGACAAGCAAGTTGTTCAACCTGTTTCATCAAAACTTAAACTATCTTTGAGTGATACTTCAAAATCCAATCCAGAGACTAGAGTTATAGTTTTTGAAAAAAAAACTGGAACAATATTAACTGGCGTTGATGCACCTACGGCATCTAATTTAAAGGCGTGGTTGAAAGAACATCCAACATTTGAAGTTGCTCGATCAAGTAATTTAAATATTTTGCAAATCGGTGATAAAATGGTTTCAGCAATTCAAACATCAAGTCCAGGCAAAATGGTTAAACCCAATCAACAACAATCAAAAACTGTTCAACCAAAAATGGTTTTTACTAAAGTTGTTGGTTCAAGACAAACAGTATTGACACCTAATAATAAAAAAGTAACTGTGATTTCTAATTTACAAAATGTAAATATTATTCCAAAAAGTGGGCAAATAAAACAAATCCTTGTTAGCTCAAATAAAAATCAACCCATATTGAAACAAACAACATTAAAAACTGTGGTGAATCAAAACAAAACTCTTCCAATAGTAATGAAACAAACTCCAGTTAAAAAACAGGAACCAAAGTGTTCAACACCACCGGCAAAGACGCCACAAAAATCTTTAAATTTGAAAAAATCAGAACCTGAACCATCGATAAGGTTAAATGTTCGTAAAACATTGACAGAATTGTTATTAACCAGAATTAAAGAGACAGACGATTTGACATTAAGCAAAGAAGAAATTGAGAATCTTGCTTTAAAAATTGAGTTAGAAATGTACAAATATTTTCGGGATACTGGAGCCAAATATAAAGCAAAATATAGAAGTCTTGTATTCAATATAAAAGATTCTAAAAATTTGACATTATTCAGAAAAATAGCTGATAAATCTCTGACGCCAGATGCAGTAGTAAAATTAAGTCCTGAAGAAATGGCAAGTCAAGAATTAGCTGAATGGAGAGAAAAAGAAACGCAACACCAACTAGAAATGATTAAAAAAAACGAATTGGATCTTATGGCTCAAGCGAAATCAATTGTTGTTAAAACTCACAAAGGTGAACAAATAATTGAGAATGATGGTGGCATAGAGGCTGTAGATCCAAAAACACCTGTTCAAGATATCGTAACTGTTTTAAATAATGTAGATAATACAAGCTTAGATACTTTAGATGAAAAAGAAGACACTTTGTCTTCGTCATTTGAAGATATAAAAAAAATAAAACGTTCTGATGACAAACAAATGAAAGGTAAAGATCGAGAAAAAGAAAAAGATGGTCATAGATCAAGAAAAAATAAAGAACATGATAAAGACTCAAAAAAAGAAACAAGTTCTAGTAAAAGGAAGCATCGTAGTAAAGATCGAAATCGCGATAGAAGAAGAAGTAAAGACGAAAAACGTGATAAAGAAAGAAGTCGCGAACGTGATCGCGATAAAGATAAAAATAAAAATAAATCAAAAGACAAAGATCGATCACGAAAGAGTAGCAAAAGCAGAAGTAGTTCACACAGTAAAAGTAGTCATAAGGAAAAACAATACAAATATAAAGAAAAAAAACGAAATGAACATGTAGATGATTTAAAACGAGATGAAAGCAAAAAGAAAGAAACATCTCCTGTTCAAACTGGTAAATTAACTGAAGATCGTTTGTGGAGACACGTTGAAGAAGAAACTACGACTAATACATTAGATGGCAATGACTCTGATGTATCTGATAGAGAACCTAGCTCGACGGTCAATCTTGAAAATGTAGATATGAATGATGAGTCGGAAAAAGAAAAAGATACTATGACAGAGTCTAAATCTATAGTTATAGCTAAAGATTCAACAAAAAATGTCTCTCAAACGGTTTGGCGAGGATTCATTAACATGATAGATGTAGCTAAGTTTTTTATAACAGCTCAAGAAGTTAGTGGACAGGCAAAAGAACTCATGGAAGATCTACCAGATACCTTCGAAGTTGTTGGAAGGATTAGTCATGAAACTGTATGGGACTATATTTCAAAAATGAAAAAAACTGGTTCAAAAGAAATCGTTATTATAAGATTTACAGCAGCTAATGACGAAGAAAAAATTCCATATATAACTCTTTATAGTTATTTAAATAGTCGAAGTCGTTTGGGAGTTGTTGGAAATGTCTCAAAAAATATCAAAGATTTTTATATAATGCCTTTTTCAAGTCAAAGTCAACTACCACCTGTACTATTACCTCTTAATGGCGTTGGTCTTGAAGAACAGAGACCTCATTTACTACTTGGTATAATTGTACAAAATAAACGAAAACGATTATCTCATAGTACACTTTCGATACCATTATTACCTAAAGTTCCAAAAAAAGATTCTGATCGCAGTTATACTCCACCACCTGTTAATGTTGCAACAGATAAACTCGTTAATTCAACAGATGTTATTGGTGAAAAATCTACAACCAATCAATTAACAGTGAATTCATTTAATAAAACACATGTGGGAGTGTCAAGAAAAATAATAGACAGTGCAACTATATCCAAAATAGTTCCTGAACTTTCAGATAGAATTGACTTGACTTCTTCTGAAAAACCACTTCTAGAAAAAGATGATGATGATGATGAGCCATATAGTCCTGGTGATATTGATGATGATACTGATGATAATTTACTTTCACCATCCAAAAATTCAAATGAACTTCAAAGAAAAATGGATGAAATTAATCGGCAAATTGAAGAACAGAAACAGCAAATACAAAGTATCAGTTCGTCTTTTCTTGGTGAATCAGTTCCTACGTTACCGGGTCTGGGATTAGATCCTTCAGATAATGACTTAAATGAAGCATACAGCCCTACAGATGTACGTTCTTTTACTCCACCTCCTCAAGGTATTTCCAAATTTACACAGCCAATTCTTGATAAAGTTTCAAATATTACGATACCACCGAATCTTCAAGAGATTTTGGCAAATGTTAAGCGTCAGGAATGTTCCAAATTTGACCCTTATTTACCTTCAAAGCCAAGTGCTTCATTTTTAACTTCGATTAATTCATTAAATTATCAAAAAGAAAAAACTTACACTCCAACTGCGGTTGCTAAAGAAAGTAAAAGTACATTACGATCATTGAGTGATTTTGATCTTATAAAAAAAGCCGAAGAAGAACTTGCTGCGGTTACACCAGCTCCAATAATGCCTGTACCAAGCATGCAAACATTAAATTCTGTTCAACCATTTGAAATAGCTAGTTCCGAATTTTCCACCTCATCCATGGACTCCTCAGAATCAACATACCCGCCAAAATTAACAGAATCAGTACAAATGAGTCGTATTCCGGAACAACCAAAACCTCCAGGACTTGAAGATGAAGAACTTCCAACATTCCCTTCCGTCACACCACCTACGTCTGATTCGTACGCTTTAACACTTCAAAAAGGTGTTTCGCAAAGTGGTGCTATGCCTATGAAACGTAAAGTAAGCGATGATGATAGTCCTTTAACACACATAAAAACCACAAGAGTGAAATCAAGATGGAGTCAAGAAACTTCGGACTGAATAGATGTAAGTTTTATTGACTCATTAAATTTATAAACAATAATAAATTATTTTAAGATACATTTTTTTAATTAGTGATTTTTTGATATTAATCATTTTCAAATGAATCATTTATATACTATCATTGTAATAGTTTATAGCAGTTCCATAAAACATTAAGTACTAAAAATACCCCGAAACTTGGATAAAGTCATGCGACATTTTTTTTTTTTTTTGTAAATATATAAGAAAGCAGCGAATAACATTAGTATGAGATACTTATGACACTTTATAATGCTCTTACGAGCAATTACTTCGTTTGTAAATAATATAATGCGACAAAAAAAAAAAATAAAAATATGAGAAAACAAATGAATAATATAAATATTTTTCATATTCTGATATTTAATATTGAGAAGCAATGGAAATAATGAGCGAATGAAATTACTACCAAAAAGTGAACTGTGTAAATTATTGTAGGTATTCAGAATACTATGTGGCTGTGTGTAAATATATAAATAAATGAAAAAATATATATATATATATATATATATATATATATATATATATATATATATATATATATATATATATATATATATATATATATATATATATGCATATATATATTCATATTTGTGTGGTTAAATTCGACCATTGATGTTTGATTGACCATTATTATAATGATTATTAGAATCATTGTTATTTTTTTTAAATTTTCATTCATGTGTCATTATTCATTATTAATATAAAATGATAGGAAGTTTTCAATTAAAGTACTATTTACGTTGCAAATTATTTTATTTTAATGTCATCATATAAATATATATAAAGTATATTAACGAATCAATAAATAATTAGTACTGTATAAATAAATAATTCCAATTTAATATTGCAGTGGTTCATGTATAATAAATTAAAGAACAATGTAAAACAACTAAATTTAATTGATTTAATTTTATGTTTTAATTTTGTAAGTTATAAATGTTTTTTTTTATAAGTAAAACGAAATGATAAAATTTATAAGTTTCACTTACATTTATTCAACAGAATATAAATAAAATAAGTAGCTTATAATTTATCAACTATTCTTAGGTTTTATTTTTTTTAATATCTCGCCTATAAGATAACTAATATTTCAAAAAGAAGACATATTACTTTTATGTTAATTTTATTTTAACTGCTTGTATGTATTATAATGATAATTTTTATATAGTCGTTGAAAGCAGTAGCTTCTATTAAAATAATATGAAAAATAATATTCAAATAAAATACTTGTGTGAATCTTATATCAACAGATTAAACTAGAGTTCAATTAATATCAAGTGTAATCTAATAAAATAAGGTATTCCGCGTTATATTAAGTCAAATTAGAAAATTTGAATTTTCCACTTCTTCAATTATAGACATTCTTTAGTACCCTCTAAAAGTAAAAAAAAAAAAAAAAAAAAAAAAAAAAAAAAAAAAAAACAGGTAAGTTATGAACATATGGCAGGTAATATTTGAATGTAGTTTTTATGAAAATCAGTTTAATCAATTCGTATTTTATAAATAATGCTATAATAGATATTTAATTTTACCATCAAATCTTAACAAATCGTTATTTTCAACTCTCTAGCATATCATTACAGTATGTTTACATCCTTCATTAAAAAGTTTATGTGACGTTTTCATTTTTGTCGCTTTTCGTTGCTATGGTAACCACTTTTGTTGCTATGGCAACGGTTACCATGGCATCGGTTAAATATTAATGAGTAAAATTTGTGAAAATATTGATTAATTAAATTGTCTATAATAAACATTTTGACAAAAGCGCACAAAGTGCGTTCGATTTTCTAGTTGTTTTAAATTCTAATTTTAATGCAACCTCAACTGTGGTTAAAAGTCCTTTTCTGTACAATTTTTGCATTATATCTGTAGCTGATTTTTGTAAAGTGTACAGAGAAGAAAATTTTATTATAATTTAACAATGAAAATATTCTAATAATTGGTACTGTGCTAAATTTAGATATGGTACAGAGTCGTCTATAGTCGATTTGATGTTTTTTTTTCTTTTTTATATCATGCATTCCACATGTTTTTACAGTAATTCTTGATCGGTAATCAAATTTAATATCATTTAAAAAATATGTTTCAAGTTTCAAATGTTATCAATTGTAAAAGGGAAAATAATCAATAATAGATTTAATGTAGACGCCACTGTATTTCCGTGAAAGTAAATAAATGTTTTGAAAATTAATTGTAAATATGGAAGAAAATATTAGTAGATCACCTCTATAAATTTTTATTTCATATAGCGATTTCTCAAAAGGCTTGCGAAAGTCTGCTTTCAAGTTCGATAGTTGCTAGCGTCGTTTTTCACCTTTTCACCTCAGGTTCTTTCGGTATATTGTTGTAGCAGATTACATGTGATCTGAGACATTTCTTACTTTACTTCCCTAGGTGTGTAATATACTATTTTTTTGCTCGACGAAGGCAGAAAGGGGCAACTTCGCTTAGCGCAGCGGGCCGAAAGTTGACGCTTTCAGCTTTGCCTCGGCCAACAATTACATGTGATCTGAGACATTTCTTACTTTACTTCCCTGGGTGTGTAATATACTATTTGATTTATTTTATGTATCCGTACTGTCATTAATAAAAACATACTTTTTAAAACCAAAAAAAAATCGGTTTTGTTGAGAATGCGCTTATAATCTCAGCCTCGTGACGTCACTTCGAGCTTACCAAAATACCTACCTTTGCGCATACGTATCGAAAATAACTAATTTCAAATCTTGTTTACTGATTTTTGTAAAGCTTATTTACTGATTTTTGTAAAGCTTATTTACTGGTTACTGACTTGTAATGAAATTGCATCCATAACAGTTTTGGTCAATATCGTATGGCTTTGAGGATCTTAAATTCACATGGCATAGCATAAATTTAAACTCTGGTGAGAGCGAAATTTCAAAGTGGGTTTTATCAATAAAACAGTCACTCCATTATTACAAATAGTTAAGTAATTTTATAGATGCTTATAACAGAGATCAACGATTATCGTGACATTTTTTCATTTTATATGTGAAAAATAATTATCATAAATGAGCTGTTTATTTGCACTGTGCCAATGACACTTTTAATTATTCCAATAGCGATCTCGTCAGGATCAGTATCAACAGTAAATACGGAAGTATGCCGCTTATTTGACATGATTCATATATGGGTATATGTATATTTGTTTTAGTATAAAACACTGATCGAATCTAGAAGCTCTAGATAATAAACATCAATTGCATTCGGCGAGTTGTTTATGGTGAAGCACCACTGTCAATAACAACAGTAGAGTAATTTTTGAAAAATGATTGCACGTAAATGGATTTTGTCATTTTTGTTTTTTACGTTTTTCAACGGTGTAATCCTGATACCGAATATGAACGTAAATTTTGAAGGAAACAGATTTCTGGAGTTATCGAGCATTTTGGTAAGATATCAAACGGGTTTTAAGGTATCATTTTTTAATGAATATTTATTTTTAAGAAACATCTTTTGAAGTGTAATGGAAGTATAAGGAAAATTATAATCAATTGTGATGCTGATCAAAATCTGATTAAGTCACTTTCTGACTCAGAATCAATTACTATTGAATTTCTTTGTAACTCAACAACAGTTAATCGATTTATTACGAGATATCAAAAATCATTTGTTGCGACTCTTGATGGTCCTGTCAACAACCCAAGAGAAGTTTTGGACTTATTAAAAAAATCACTGTGGTGGAGTGTTATGATACCTTTTTTTGTTCTAAGTGGATCAAAAAATGACTGCAATGATGCAGAACAAGTTTTAAAAACTATTTGGAAAATGAATATTCTGAATAGTTATTTTGTATGCTTCGATTCTGAGCAGACGCCACTTGTTTTTACTTTTAATCCTTATTCAAAATATGCACCTAATCAATGGACAACTGTTAGAGAAATTACAGAAGAATTTAATTACATGACAATTTACAACCGGGTTTACAATAGAAGTAAGTAGGTTTAAATCCAAAAGTATAAGTATTAAATCAACATTCTATTAATTGAAATTATTAACAGAAAACATCTGTAAAGGTTTGCATTTCGACCGAACCAAATATCTTGATAGAGCAGTACTAAATTTTGCCCTCTGCATACCTTCATCACAAGTTAATTCTCTACCGAAATTAACTGAGAAGAACCACCATTTGATTTAATCGCACTTCAAAGAAGACATCTTTAAAATGCTCAAAATAGGACTCAAAGTGTCTCTCAATTACAATTATGACTTGGAGCCATTTAACGATATGTACAAACCTAACGGCGTGTGCAACCTTTTACTGAACAAAACATCTGATGTCGCCGTGTGCCTGTTTCATCAACAATTTATGTTTGATTTCCTTCCTAGCCATCAAATTATCTATACTGGTTTTTCAATATTTTCAAAAAACCGTGGGTTTTATACTCCTTTGGAAAAAATATACAACTTTTACGGACTTTTAATGATCATAGCGACAATTATCATTTCAACAATCATTTACTTAATTATTTGGTACGTCAATAAATCGAAAAGTCATTGGTTCGCGATTTTTGAGATTCTCCGTTTGTGGACATCGACATCGATTTACACGAAAATTGATACTCTGGCACTTCGAATTTTCTTTGGAGTCATATTCATCTATTTTTTGATAATTCAGGCGACTTTCAGCGGTCATTTATCAAAATTTCTAACAAATCCTGAATTGAGATACAATGCGGAGAAATTAGAAGATTTGTACAGCAGTAGGTACGAAAAAGTTTATGTAACTCAATCCAGTAAATACTTTGTGGCAAAAGATGAAATTTTGAAGTCAAAATCTACATTTACTACAGTTTTTGAGGGTATTGACGCAGTTTTGAAAAGTGAATCTAATGCATTGATCAGCATTTACATGGGTTTACTTGTTGTCTTCAAGCGAATGAACTTGTCGAGCGATGTTCTCAGAAATTATTACTTGTCCAATAAGTTCATCAGAAATAATTATTTTATTTATGCACTTCGCCATGATTGGCCGCTTACAAAAAAATTTAACAGATTTCTAATATTGTTAGAAGACACTGGAAATTTACTGAAGTTGAACAATGACTTAATCTCCGATCTCGAATCTCTGTTGATCCCCATTAAAATCTATCCTGAGTTCAAGCCTATTGATATAGAGTCTATATTGTTCATTTTCTATTTTTTAGGAATTGGTTACATTGTGGAACGGTTGTTGGAAATCAAGCTTATAGCAAAATAAAAAATGGAACAAGGAGAAATATGTTATTGGTTTAATCAATATTTATTAAATATTTAAAGTAGAAGTAAATTCGACTACAGTTTATAATTAATACTTTTTTTTTTTTTCATAATGTATCATTTCAAATTCTGTTAAATGCATGTGTATTTTTTATATATTATAAATGTCATCCATTAATAGTTATCGTTATTTTCGAAACTGATGTACCGAGTTGATCCAATTAATTATTAACGGTATTATCAATTATGAAAATCATCCCACCCAACCGTACTTTATGAATTTTTCAACATTCTGTAACATTACTTGTTAACTATAACATTGTAATTATCGTGCTTAAAAATGTAAACAAATAAATTTATTAAATTATTTGTATGCTTACAATCCCTGAATAAAAAAATTAGAAAAACGGTTGACTCTGAAGGCCATCCCTGCAACTTCCCGCCAATTCAATACCTAAACGCTTAAAATTACACTTATGACGTTTTTAAGCTCTCCAAGCTCAAAGAAATAGCTTTTGTATGCTTTTGAACTCTACGAGCTCCAAAGTCTGATAATCATTTGATAAAACACTATTTTTCAAATTTTCAAACCGCAATAATTTTCGATTGAATGAACTGATTTCTACGCGGTTGGCAGCATTCGACGCAGTTTTTAAAGCCTCATAAAAGTATTCAAGTTTGAATTGATCAGACTAGGAATTTCGGAGTAATTCCGAAAAAACATTTTTTTCAGTTTTCTTTCGTCAACGATAACTCACGAACGAATAAACCGATTTTGACCGGAAAGGCGGCGATCGACGTGGTTTTTAAATATAAAGAGCTGATTAGTATTTGAAATCAATAGGTAAAGAAGTTAAAAAGTTATTCCAAAAAAACCACATAAAAAATAGTATATTACTTCCCTAGGTGTGTAATATACCACAGCCTCCGTGGTTTTTAAGAGCAACGTTGCCAGATCACTGGAACTAACAATATGTTGTTGTATGTGTGAACGTCTGTGTGCCGAGGCTTCTAAATTTTTGTCCATAGTAAATGCTCTGACTATACTACATCACGCTGGAACTACATTAACTGAAATTGCTTGCTTTGCATTCATTGCAAACTCTTTCCATTAAAATGGCTTCAGAATGGGGAAGTAGATTAACAGCAAGTTTCAGATAAGTTGGCTATCAGGATATTATTATTATTATTATTATTGTAGCTTCCGATATTATTCATAGAGAGTGCGGCGATCAGTCTCTCATGGCGGTCCTGCTGCCTCGGTCACGCTGCCACCGGTCAGAAGTCTGACTACACCAACCAAAGCGCTAGTCATCGGAGCGGGAAACTCTCTCACTCTCTCTAATAAATAATCCCGCACACACTCAAATTCTCCCGCCTTTCTGCACGCTATAGCTGTGGCGTGATTGTGCATTATTATTATTATTATTATAGAGATTATCAATATTATATAGATTGTGACCTGACTAATTATAAACAGACGCTAACTATTATTTATGTAATAAATAAGTGAATCAATATTATTAACTGCTAATTAATCATGCAAATATCATTATTATTTAATATATAGTGTAGTACCTTTTAACAACTACACTCTCAGATATACATCAACACTGGACATATAGCACATTAAACTGTGCATATATATATATATAAAAAAATACGAATTTAATCGAATTATTAATACGATGTGATGTATAATTATCTAAGTAAAGTAATGCAGCAATGTATGTGTATAGAAATAATTATGAATTAGTAAATGTATCTAAATAAAAAATTATATATTTTAAAAATCTCATTATTCTAATAACGTTTCAAATTTTAGAATCAAAATAGAAAGTTTCCAAAAAAAAACATACTCCTAAATATTGCAGAAGCGTTAGATAATTCGATTAAGAAAAATTGGTTTTTCCAAAAAGTAATAAGAAATTTACGCGTTTGTATTTAAAGTTTGGAAAAACTTTTTTCCAAATCACTCCTGAATCTTCTCAAACGCAGTGATTTCAAATTTTCCCGCTAAAAATACACACTCATTCGCTACCGGACAAGCGTTTGTATTACGTACCACCTACTTCCTGTTGAATGAGACTGTTTCTAATAAACGTTGAATCGGTTGTATGTGTAATAACAGAGCCATTTTATTCGAGAAGCCGACGTGGCTGCCGGCTAACTAATCTATTTCACGATGAAAATATGTGAGTATTATTAATATAAAAATTAATATTAAATCTCTAAATATTTATAATTTTATTAATATTTGTTACGAATTTGATGTTATTTATACAATGTTAATTTAATATTTCATTTTTCTACAATTTTATTTCAAATGGTTGAAAAAACATAATTATTTTAGATGATTGATTATTTTGTTCTAATCAATTTTTTCAAGTGTAAAAAAAATATTATCTCATGCAACTCAATTTACAACAAAGTTTATTCTGATATTTCACAATAAAAAATTATGAAATTTATTATGAATTTTATTATAAAGTATGAAATTTTTTTCCAACAGTGCAATGGATAATCGTCGTGGCATCTGTATTAGGAATAAGCTTAGCTGCTACAGATATTACACCTTCGACTAATTTTTATTTAACTGAAAATGATAAACTTAGATTACTAAAGGTCCTTGAACCAGGATTTCAACTCAATGATGTTCAATCTACGTTTTATGCTGTCTTAGGGTACAAATTGCTTGATAAAGCTGTTCCTAACTCTTCGGTATGAAAATGTATTTATTTTTTATCATTAATTAATTTTTAAATATTTTTTTGAAAATGATGAAAACTGCATCTGTTGATAAACTATGATTTTATGATTAGTCTTACTGAACGAACATAATAAAAATTTCAATTTTAGTATTGAATTAGTAAAAAAATTAACATGGATGAATTATTTACTTACAGGATGTGTGTAAATACTTGATTCGAAATGCTGGAATGGAATCAAACATGACTCCCGAATCAATTTTTTTCATCACATCTTCATGGCAGAGTATTGGTTCTTGTCAATCGTTGCCTATATCTTCACTATCAAAAGTGCGTATGAAATAATGTCTTCATAAAATTCTGAACGATTCATTTTTAAGCAAAATTTTTTTTCATTTCCTCTCATGAAATTGATGATTTAGATGCATAAAGAAAAAAAAATGTTTATTGTTAGAAAAAATTGGGGGTTTAATTGAGAGTATCATTCAATTTCCCATCTTAATTACATAAAAAAAATCTTTTTTACTTCTAAAATAATTTTTTAGAGAAAATCAATTGTGAATTCCGCAAAGCATAAAGTTTATAAAAATTCGATGAAACCCTACGTGATTTTTCAAAGGCGAATTTCAGACCAGGTTTTTTATGAAAAATTGTTTATAAGTAGCAGATGACATACAGAGTTCTAAATAAAATTTCATAAATAATAATAATATGCATCTAACTTTGACCTAGCTTGGTTTACGGAAAAATATTGGATGATTACTCTTGCGAATTTAAACAACTTCACTTAGAAGTTTGATAAATGTATACTGTTACTGCAATAACTTACAAACTATGAAGACTGAACTGTTGTTTTGAAATTGAATTGAGAATCGTCAGAATTATTTTTTGATGAAAATCAAATTTTTTTTTCTATTAATAAAATTTCTTAACACATTGTTCATGATTTAATTTATATTTTTATTTTTATTAGATATTATCTGAAGTGATAGAAAAAGATACATCGACAGTTCCTGACTTGTACCATGCCATATCTGCGTATGTTGCTCTGTCTCAGAAATTATCACAATCTACGACATCAAAAGTTGTCAAAGTTTTACAAGCTGCGTTGAAAAAAGATGACAATTTTTTGAAGTAAGTGAAAATATTGTAAATATCTACTCTTTTCTTAAAGAGAAAAGATTAATTATATTCTTAATGAAAAATAATCATTCAAATAAAAAAATAAATAATTAAAGATACATAGTGTATCATACGGATCACTATAATAAATCTAGTTTATGGCCCAATGAGGACGACAGTTGAAAAAAAAAAAAAAAAAAAAAAAAAAAGGTACTAGTTTAAAATGTTTGTAAAAATTTCTTTGACATGAAATATTTATTTTTACAAAACAAGTTTGAAATTTTTTTTTTTAAAAAAGCCTATATCAGGGAAGTTTCACTTGTTTTACAAACCAATTTTTTTTGTATTTTGCTACTTGATATTTTAAAGAATAAGAAGCATTCTATTATAATTGAGGACAGATAATTTATCCAGGAATTATTAGTTTATCAGGAAAATTAATCTATTTTATAATTTTTTAGTGTCGGTTATATTTACCACATTGCTGCAAACTTAGGGGCCGCTGGAGATTTTGCTCTAGATAAGATTGAAGACACTATTATTCAAGCTGATGAAATTGACGGTCGCTTTTTGCGATTTGAAGGTGGCCTTTCAGTGACAAGTAAGTTTTGATATGTTAATAATTGTTGAAACGTTATTAATTTAATTTTAAATGATGTTAATAAAAACTTTCGTTCTTCTGTTATAACCATGGAGAAAATATATTTTACTGATATTTAAAAATTAGGTTTTTATTCATAGTTATAGATCTATCACGTGAATAGAGATTAAATAATTTTCTCTTATTTAACTACAGGTCTTTTAGTTACTGGAATAGCTAAATTATCAGCGGCACGAAAGAAACCTCCACCTGTTACTCCTGAACAAATCGTCAAAATAACCAATTACTTACTCTCCAGACATTTGGTACAATCTATAAAGGGTGCTGCTATGTTACTATCTGCATTAAAAACTATTGCAAATAATGATTTCAATAAGCCTATTTGTATTACGCTTGCTGAAGGGAAAAACGCTGTATCCGCTAAACAACCATTAGTTAATATCAAAGTAAGTGACATCTTCGGTAATTCACTTCCAACGGTTCCTACCGTGATTGCGAACTCGGCGACGAGTTTGGACGACGATGTTGTTGTCATTAGTAAGAAAAGCTTTACTCCATCTCCAAAGGATAAGTAAGTTAACATTCATAGATTTCAATTTATCAGCTAACTTCTTGAATTTAACAATACTGATAAAAATTTTCTAATTAACACGATATCATTCTTGAAAGCTTATTTATTTAATTAATAACTAGATTGAGGGTTATTATATAAATTTCATTTTTTATTAATACTGTTCCAAGTAGTTATTAAACCAGTAAAATTTTTTTTTAATTTCGTTCAAACACTAATTACCGAATTTTAAAATCATGTTTGAATTTTGAATCTTTCTTTTCAAGCAGTAATTTTACAAAATAAAGAATTTGCTGTCATTTTTGTCAATTTCTCATTTTTTCTTTTTTAAAAATTTTTTTAATACATTGTTTGCAAATGATGTGAATTAAAACTTTCGTTCTTCTGCAATTAAAGTGGAGAAAATGAATATTACTGATGATTATTGAATGTTTATTAAAATAATTTTTATGTTACTAAAAAAAAATAAAAATTAATAATTTTTTTTTTTTTATCTTAACAGAACTATTTTTACGATGAATTTTATGGAGATTAAACCTCATCGGGGATTTTACAAAGTAGCAATTCAAGCAGGATCAGTTTCGACTACTGTAGCAGTTAAAGTTTTGTCTGAAGTGAAACTTGACTACTTAGAAATTGGTACTGGTGATGCTGATCAAACAACTCAGTCGAAATTAATCAAGTAAGAAAATACAGTTTTATTTGTAATCAATATATTTGATGTATTAATTCAAAAGATATCAATATTGAAATAATTTATTTTCAGAATTACTTATCCGAAGAAACTCGATCATAAAATTGAAGCTGATTCACAACAAAAACTAGTTATGAAATTTTCTTTATTAGATATTACAAACAGTAAATCGATGCGTGTACATCAAGCTTTTGTAAGATTGTCAAAGCTTATTAAATCTGTTGAAGAAAAACAACTTCATGAAGTTATCTTTGTGGCAGAGCCTGATGCTTCGAATATTTATAAGTTTGAAATGCCTGTCGGAAGTGAAGCTTCGACGTTTGGTTATTACTCTGGTGAATATGACGTTGATTTGATTGTTGGTGATGCGGTCCTTAACAATTCATTCCAATGGCGTGTAGCAACTGTAGATTTGAAATTCCCCGAACAGACAGGGAATGAAGTTGTTAATATGAATAAATTCGTAGGATACAGTAAAAATTCTGCAATATTTACACCAAAGTCAGAAATAAAGGTAAGAATCATGTCAACAAAAATATATAGATATAATTCAGTGTTCATTGGTGACAATAATTCATATTTTTGTTACTTCCAAACCGCTGAAAAAGTAAAAAGCTTCGTTTATACCATTGTATCCGTTATCTATTAATGATACATCATAAATTAAGCTTACATTTTTTCATATTTCATTATTTTTAATATCAATATTGTATCGAGTTAAGATAAAAGTGTCATAACGAAAATCACAACATTAATATCAATAATAATAATTATTAAAATTTCAGCATATGTTCCGAGAACCTGAAAAGAGACCACCAGTTTTTATGTCAAACGTATTCACTGGCCTTTGTTTAGCTCCATTATTGCTTTTATTCATTTTATGGGCAACATTAGATGTTAATATTTCCAAATTTCCATACTCTCTGAGTGCAATAATTTTTCACTTTGGATTAGGTGGTAAGTTATTTCTTAAAATATTTATAAGTAAAGCAGTAAGTTAAATGCAATGATTAACAAAAAAGTAATTTTTATAGCAATTATTTTTTTGAAAATATTCCAATTTAAGCAATTTTCTAATTTTTCTTCAACTCAATTTTTAGTCCATAATAGAAATTTTGTTTCGTAAAGACTCACGCAAATTATTGTATGCTTGTAAAATTTCTGAAAATTTTTTGATATCGGAACCTTGATATGATACTTACATCTAAGAGGAGAAAGTATAATAAACTGTTTATTCAAGTCTAGAAATCTCGTTCGGCCAGAAAACCTGTTGGCTACCACGAGGTTTCTAGAAAAGAATAATCTTCCGGATTATTAGCCAGTATTTCATGTTTGTGTCTCGGAATGCTGCAAAATGTATACTTTCTGGGGGAGAGTTCATAAACTTGAAGTAGAGAGAAAGAATTTTTCTTAATTTATCAAAATCTTTTCAATCAATGAATTACAAACTAAATCCTATTTAAATTATCATAAGTTCTAATTTCAAGACTTCTAAATTCAAATTAATATAACCTGAAGAACTATTGCCAGTTAAAAAAAAATATCATAGATTTATTAGTAAATATTTTCGTTGTAATGAATGTTTCAACTTCACAATAAGTTTTAAGTTATTTATTTCAAATCGAGCAAAGAGTAAAAATGAGGCTATCATATTTAAATTTTCGTTTTGATTTAAACTTTTTTTTTGTTTTAGGAATTTTTGTACTTTTCGGAATATTCTGGTTAAAGCTCAACATGTTTGTGACACTACAATATCTTCTTGGACTTGGCATTGCAACGTTCTTAGCAGGCAGCAAACTTCTATCGCACATTGCATCAAATCAAAAAGCGTCACGTTAATTGATAAAAAGTTCTAAATGTTTTTTTAAGTGACTTATTCCCATTTATCACTCAAATTGCATTAAGTAGGGGTTATGATTTTTTTAAAAAAAGTCATTAATACTAAATGATTAAGTATTAACTTATAAATTAATAAATTACATAGCAATTTATTATATAATAAAAAATAAAATTATTTTTTATGTTTTTTTTTGTTGAATTTTTTTTTTTATTTATCTATTTTTAAGTAATACAATTAACAAATTCGGGGAAAATAATAATGTTTTAATCGAATGACTTTGAGATAAATTTCTGTTTGTAGAGACTTGAATAAATGACTCACCAAATTTTTAGTTTAATTGAAAAAAAAAGAAAAAACTGGATTTAATTTACTAGTCGAAATTTTAAATTCTCACATAAATAGCACCATTCTTCTAGTAAGCATTGTTTTTCTTCTTTCAAATTATTCAATAATAAATTTGCCGTGTTCACTTTATACCAAAAAAATTCTAAATTATCAAGCTCTCCATATAACTGAAGTGAAATTAATTAATATAATTGATTAAATAAAAAGTATCAGTACCAAGAGTATCTTACTTGTCCATCTTGAACGGGAAGTGATTTCTCTGAGTGCATTTGAAACTTTCTACATGCCCGAATGAGGAATAAGAGATATTGACTCTTCTTTGTTAAATTTTGTAAATTTTTTACTGTAAAAATGTATTGCTTCACAAATAAATTTAATAGAAAATGATCCAATTCTCGATCTGATAAATTTGTCAAATTAAAATTTTTTTCTACTACTTGCGGAAAGATATACCTTTCTTATATTGTTTGGCCATCGAACTATATTTATTAAGAAGTAAATCTTTAGTGGAAGTAAATTTAAAAACTTGATCATTATATTGATGATATAATTCTACAATTTTCCTTTGAAATGAAGTGATGAAACCAAGTAAATGAGTTATTTGTGTTGTATGTTCAAAAATAATTTTTTGATTTTTTTTATTTTTTTCGGCTTGATTTTCATAGTGTATATGGCGATCATGATTATCTAAAAATTCATGTATTTGATAATATAAATAAGAAATTAAAATAATAAATCCAAAAAACCACTGAAGATTCATTAACTCTTTGTGAAAACATAGAACTATAAAAATATAACAAAAACTAGAATCAGATCTTATGACTTCTCCAAGTATATCGCGTTACTTATGCCAAAAGGGCGTATAAAAACTTTTTTTTCTCCAATCAACTAGGGGATGTATAAAAGTAAAAATCTAGTTGGAAATCGCGAAAAAAATTTTTTTAAACATACGTCCTTTTGGTTTTAAGAAAAAAAATTTTTAAAGTCGAAAGGGCGTATATGAAAAAATAGTCGAAGGAGCTTTTAAGAACCTTAAAACGTCGAAATCTAAGGAAAAATTATTTTTTGGAATTGAGACTGAAAATTAACATATCTTAATTTCTTAAAATTTTCAATTTTTCTTATTCTGTGAAAATTCACTGAAAAAATTGAAATAAAACTTTTAGTTTCTCCTGACAAAAATTGCCAATTAAAAAAAATTGGGTTATAATAGTATTTTCTGTTTAATTTCCAAAAATCATTTTTTTACTAGATCTTGACGTTTGGAGATTCTTAGAAACTACTTTGATTATTTTTTCACAAATGCCCTTTTGGCTTTAAGAAAAAAGAATTTTTTTTCATTAAGTCAAAAGGGCGGACGACGAAAAATTTTTTTTGCTTTTTTCAACCAGATTTTTATTTTTATGCATTTCCCCTGCAACTTCCCGCTAAGTTCAGTTATTACGCGCTTGCATTCACTGTAAATTTAAGTGTTTTAACAAAACACACATAAAGTGTTTTGTTCCTATCTTGAAGCATTGTAGTCACTTTTAAAACACTTGGATTTATAGTGAATTTTTGCCGCTTTTGCGATGTTTTTGAGCTCTTCGAATTCAAAAATTTATTATCATATTTTGAGCTCTCCAAGCTAAAAAATAAGCTGTTTGATACTTTTGAGTTCTTCGAGCCCAAAAGTCTAATAAAAGTTTGATGAAAAATGATTTTTTTCATTTTCAAACTGCTATAACTTTTAATTTAGTAAACCGATTTTCCCGCGGTTTGCCGCAATCGATGCAGTTTTTTAAGTGCTATAAACAATATGTTAATATAAATTGATCAGATGTAAAATTTTAGAGTTTTTTGTTAAAAAATTCAATTCTTCGATTTCTTTCGTTCACGATATCTCCCGAACGAATGAACCGATTTTGACGCAGTTGGCGGTGGTCGACGTCGTTTTTTAAGGTTGAGAGCTGATTAGTTTTTGGAATCGATGGGTAAAGCTGTTTAAAAGTGATTTAAAAAAAAACCACTTTTAGAAAAATTTTTTTTTGCAGTTTTTTTGAGATTTCTTCGAATCCACCTGTCCGAATCGGTTCAAATTTTCAGAAAATCTAAGTTTAGTGGAACCTAATCGAATGCTACCAACCGCGCTTTGATCGGTGGAGCCGTTCAAAAGTTATAAGAGGGTCACATACTTTTACACACACACACACACACACACACACACACACACACACACAGAGTGACATCCTCTCGGGAACCCTCGAAATGGCTTCCTAGGACCTTAAAACGTCGAGATCTGTTGAAAGCTCGATTTTCACAAAACGGGGTAAAACCAATAACTTCCCGATTTTTGAAAATTTTTAATTTTCTTAGCGAGAAGTTAAAAATAATTTCTTTTATCCGCCCTTTTGGTTCTATAAGCCCAACAGGGCGTATATTTTGAGATACGCTTTTTTGGCATTAGTAACACGACATGCATATTCTTCTAAAGATTTGTCAACTTTTTACAGATTGAAACCGGAATCATATCATAAAAATACTATCTCTTAAATTCTATACAGATATCCCGAGAAAAAATGATTTTGCCTAATCATATATATTTATAAATGATTATATATTAAATATATAGAATTATATATAAATTTTTATATAAAATATATATAATCATATATAGACTAATATATTATATGTATATTTTATATAAGTCTATATATGATTAGATCTAATTAGATCTGAGTTATCTAGAGCTGTATATGATTATATATAAATCTATATATAATTAGATCTGATCAGACCTGAGTTATCTAGGGCTATATATGATTATGTATAAATCTATATATAATTATATCTAATCAAATGTAAATTATAAATTTATCAATGATTATTGATTTTATGTTCTTTA